>VMDR010002157.1:0-98947 GCA_007922815.1 Macrotus californicus
AAAAGATTTTATTTATTTTTAGAGAGATGGGAAGGGAGGGAGAGAGGGCAAGAAACATTCATCAGTTGCCTCTCATGCACCCCTCAACTGCAGACCTGGCCCGCAGCACAAGCACGTACCCTGCCTGGGAATCGAAGGAGCAACCTTTCGGTTTGCAGCGCAGCACTCAGTTCTCTGAGCCACACCGGCCAGGGCTATTGCACAGATTTTAATGGGATGATTTATACTTTCTGTCAGTGAAGGATATAATGGTTTGGCATGTTATACAGTTAGTTTGGGGACTTCTGCCTTAAATTTAATATTTGACCTATAAATTTGCGTTGTTTCTAAACTTTGAAATTACTGACTTAAAGTTTTTTAAAATTAGCCTATATTTGCAAGTGGTGATAATACCCAAGCCCTAAATCATAGCAAAAGCTAAATGAGCCTCTATGATTTTCCCTCATCCAAACTGTCAGCCAAAATTAACATTCTTGAAATATTGTTATACTGATTTTTATGAAATGATGAAATTAATGTCAGGTTAGTGGCTGATTGTCATTTGATGTGGGTGACCTTTGACATTTGTAGAACTGAATGGAATAATAATTCTGATTCATTTACTTTATTGCTACCATTTTGATCCAAACCTGATCTGACGTAAACTATGGAAAGGTTTGGCCCTGGCTGGTGTGGCTCAGTGGATTGAGTGCCAGCCTGAAAATCAAAGGGTCACTGGTTCGATTCCCAGTCAGGGCACATGCCTGGGTTGTAGGTGTGCAGGAGGCAGCCACATTGATATTTCTCTCCCTCTCTTTCTCCCTCCCATCCTCTCTCTCTAAAAATAAATAAATAAAATCTTTTAAAAAATAAAAGGTTTATTTGCCACTACTTTGATAGATATCATTGTCATACAAATAGGAAGTAGAAGTTTCCTTTCATCTCTGTTATGCAGAGATATTTTCACATCATAAATTAGAGTTCTGTTTGACCTTTTTATTAAAAACCTAGTCATTACTAGTGTCTTTATTACTTGTATCTAAGTGTATATAATATTTTAATTCTGGTAGCACAAAATAAGATTATTTTATAAATTTAAGTTGTTTATGCAGAAGCTAAAGTTTCATACTATATTTTTCCTTGAATAATGATAACATACAAAGATCTCACAACTGATAATATAGTTTGTATTTGGCCTCTTAGGATCCCTTCCTAGGATTAATACAGTAAGTGAAAAGTCTTGTTTCCTATTTTTATGTTTGTAGAGAACTCAAGAAAGCCCAGATGGCCAAAGCTGCAGCTGAGGAAAGAGCACTCTTCACTGACCGGATGGCCACTAGGTCCACCACCCAGAGTAATAGAACATCTCGACTTATTGGAAAGAAAATGAACCGCTCTGTCAGCCTTACCATATACTGAACTCTACTCAATTTCCCACCTTCCCCCAAAACTGTGACAAGAAGAGGCTAAGCTAGGTTGAAATTACTGCTAGAATCTAGTCTGCAAATTACTTTCTCAAAATTGGTGTCAGTAGTTTTACTGAAATGCTTTTTAGGACTTTTATTTGTGAACTGCAGTTAAAAGCTGTATTTTCACCAGTGCTCTATCAGGCTTTTGTCTAGTTTTACCAGTTTGTCTTCTGTAGGGTGTCAGTCACTGTTGGATGTCACATCAGCCTTTCCAGGGTTTTAACTACTGTGGTGGTGTGCTGCTTAAAGTTTGCTGTTGCATTGTGATGAAAGGTATCCTTCCCATTAGTGACCTGTAAAAAGGGCTCAAGGGCTTTATTACAGGCATTCTTTCTCCCTTGGAAAAGGGGAGTGCTAAGAGAATCAGTTACTACCCAGCCGTCAGTGTAACTGTGTCAGTCTTCTTTTAATTGTGAATTATACTTGTATATCCAACTGGGAGCACTTTTAGGCACTGTATGAACCATGGAATAATTCTGTGGAAGTATTGCCTTGTGAATTTGCTGCTATTTTAGTTTTCTCTTTGCTGTATAATTGTAGCATTAAACAATCATTGTTGTTAATGGGCTTTCTTTTGAAAACAATTATGTGAAATACATAGCTGCTCTTGATAAAAAGCAGCTATTTGCCTTTTTTCCCTTTGAACTTTGAAGCTAGTGCATTGGAAAAATGCACCCTTTCCCCCTTTGGAATGCTGTATTAATGTAGTGTAATTATTACTGGATTTGTAATTCTTTCTGGTAATACCCTTCCCTAACTTTTAAAAAATGTTTTCTCTTTCCACCCAAGTTTTGTACTTGATTGTATTGTTAGTCTGTTTTTAACTGTTTTGCCCAGTTTCTCTTCAATATTTGTGTATATAAACTAATCTTGGTGATACTGTACATAGCTGTTTGAAATGCCAGAATGACTTCTGACTATTCCAAGCTTTTCATAAAATATATTTTATCTGTGATTAGCCATTTGACTAATAGTACTGGCTAACAGATGTTGGGAAAAAAAAAGAATTTGTCTATTGTTTATTTTCCTATTGATTTTGGTTCAAAACATGTTTGCATTTGTCTGTTTGACTTGTATTTTATTAACATTGATTGGCATATTAAAAGTCACTCTGAGCTTACCTTAATTGTCTAAATCTTTGTGATGCCTGTTTTCTATTGTCTCCATGATGTAGAATACTAAACACAGAGGACACGTTTTTGATAGAACATGAAACATTGATGATTTAATGTTGACTTTTAGTTCATATTAGTTACATTTTGGGATTTAAGAAAAATATACACATCAATCTTGAAATTTTTTTTTTAAAGAAACGTTTTTTTATCCTCACCCGATTTTAGAGAGAGAGAAAGGGGGAGAGAGAGAGAGAAACATCGATTGGTTGCCTCCTGTACGTGCTCTGACTGGGGAACGAACCTGCAACCTAGGTATGTGCCCTTACCAGGGATCAAACCCACAACATTGTATATGCGGGATGTTTATGCTTTTGATGTGCTAGAAATGTAGAACAAGGTGGTTTTAAATGGGTTTAGCTTTTTAAATGAATATTACACATCTCAACTTTCTAATGTGAACTGAGTCACAGAAGAGAGCATTCAAATAGGGTTTTAACTCTCTAATCTAGGCTAGATTTTAATTGAGAGTGCAAATTTAAGTGATGAACAGCGTTAAGTCTGTGGCATCTTTTTTCTGGTGTAGATAAGAGCCAGAGAGTAAACAGTGAAGACCTTTGAACAGATAAAAGGATGTCTCAAGATCATTGTATTTTTTAACATGGGTACCTAATTCCTCTTGATTAGGGCCTATTCCTGCCATAAACATTTCTAACAAGTTTTCTAGCCTATGGCATGCTAAAAAGCACAATTGGAGGTGAGAAAGGAATTAGTGTAGACAGGTAGATTACAGAAAAGCTAGTAAGGGTGACAGAAGACCCAAAAAGCTGAAGGTCAGAGCAGGTTGGTTGCATTTTTCAATAGCTGCTAAAGACAGCTGTAAATTGGTGTTTGTAGGGTCACTCTCATTAAGGTTCATTTTTTCCTAGTATTCTAGCTTCAAAGAAGAAAATTAGGTGTTATTTTTTCATCAAAATTTGTAAGTTTTCTTTTTTTTTTAAACCTAAGTTCTTTTTTTTTAAAGGTTTTATTCACTTATTTTAGATAGAAGTGAAGGGAAGGAGAAAGAGAGGGAGAGAAACATCAATGTGTGGTTGCCTCTCACTTGGCCCCCACTGGGGGACCTGGCCCACAACCCAGGCATGTGCCCCGACTGGGAATTGAGTCGGCAACCCTTTGGTTCACAGACCTGTGCTCAATCCACTGAGCCACACCAGCCAGGGTGTAAGTTTTTTAATAGTATTAGAAAACCCTGATTTTCAAAGAGGGAATTCTTTTTGTATTGTTTTTTTTTAAATGTTTTTTAAAAAATTGATTGGTTTTTGAGAGAAAGGGAGAAACATTGAATTGTTCCACTTATTTTTGCATTCATTGATTGGTTCTTGTATGTGCTCTCACTGGGGCTTGAACCCACAACCTTGGCTTATTTGGACACTACTCTGACCAATGGAGCTAACCCAGCCAGGACCAAAGAGGGAGTTCTTAAGGCATCGGAAAGCTGCCATGAGAGCTGGGCTCACCCCCAACACAGAATACTTAGGCCGAGTTCCTTTCTGTGTGCTAACTCATAGACCGAGGACCAGTAAGAAATAAGCTTTCACCCTGGCTGGTGTGGCTCAGTGGATTGAGTGCCGGCCTGTAAACCAAAGAAGTAGGCTTTGCCCACCAAGGACTCAGGATGAAATAGAGGAGATCCATGTAAAAATGAGATGGCAGTGAAACATGATGAGTGCGGTGTTGGAGGGATTCTGCAAGGTCGAGTGATGGCTCAAAGGACACTTGCCCTGGGAAGATGATGGTAGTATGTTAGAAACTGGATTTGGGGAATTTTGTCAGACTGGTTTCAAAGCCACTGTTGTACTAATTTGAGGTAAGAGTAAGGAGGTGCTGAACTGGGAAACAAGGGGATAGAGATTTCCTTAGATGAGAACACTGCACATTGAACAGCTTTGTTTGTTTTTATAATGGAGTGAGAACTTAGCATATCATCTGGCAGAAGCTACAAGTGCGAATACTGAAGCATTGAAGAATTTCCCAGGAAACTTAATTAAAATGCAGAGGCCTGGTACTCTTTCAGGAAAATTTAACATTTATAAAACTACTTTTTTTTTTGGAAAGCTGACATGAGGAAGATTTTTAAATACTGACTATGCAGTTGGGTAGGAGGAACCACATATTAGAAATAGTGACATTTAAAAAATTGAGCCCTGGATAGTTGTCTCAATTAGTTGGAACATCGTCCCGTACACCAAAAAGGTTGTGGGTTCAATCCTGGTCAGGGCACATACCTAGGTTGTGGGTTCGATCCCTAGTCGGGGCATGTACAGGAGGCAACCAATCGATGTTTCTTGCTCCCTCGCTTGCTCACCCTCTCTTAAAAAAAAAAAGTTCCTCAGGTGAGGATTAGAAAAAAATTTAAAAACTGGTAACAACTGGGTTTGGGTAGTGCTTCAAGCTGGCTCCTAATTCTTAAGCAGCAGTATCCTGACATGAGTTTTTCTTCCCATTTATCTCCACAGAGCATCTCACTGACTTTAGCCAACAGATCAAATAAGTTGTTGCATCCTTAAGGTATTTTTATTTGTGAAATTTTTAAAGGTCAAAGCAATCAAGAAGGAGGATGGATCCAAAAGGAATTTTGGAAGTGTTTTGGCTATTGCGAGAATTGTAAGTGAAGCCTGGAACTAGGAATTTGGAGGAAACTGCCTCGTCAGTAATTTGAAGGAATTTGTATGACTGTAAAAAGCATCACTGAAACTGATTGACATTGCAGCGTGAGTGGATCTAGAAGTTTCTCCTGCAAACCTGGTTGTATTGTTAGAAATTTCTCAGAAGCTCAGTAAAGTAGATTTTTATAAAAGTGGAAAAGTAAGACATCATTGAAACTGTTCCTTTCCCAACATTTAGCTTTTAAGAACTTAGAGAGGCATTCATCTGAACATTATTGAATTTTTTTTTTCCTTTGTGACAGATGACACTAATTTTCAGTACAGTTTAATGGTCTCGGAGTAAGGAAAAATATCTATGTGTACACTCTGGGAAGATTTACCAGGAAAAGATGGCATGTTCTGTCCAAATCTCACTAAACCAAGAGTCTAAGAAACTTCAGCCAATCCAGCCCATGAAGAAAAATACCTCAAAGGAATATTTCTATCATAATTCATACTGCTTAGTTTTATATGCTTAATAAATACTTTGAAATGTATGTTACTTGTTTTGAGTTTTGACATTCTTATGCTATGAAATGGGTTTTCAGCCTGGAGTTCTAATGTATGCCTACTACTCGTCCATTACGCTAATGAGAAGCCCGGGTTCAGTGTAGTGACTCCATTTAGGATGCTCACCTTTTCTTAGCTGAGACCACAGAGGCTTAGGGGAGTCAAATAACTCAGGAACTCAGCATGGCAAGTAGGAGGGGCAGAATTCTGACTTGGATCTGATAAGAATCGCTTTTTCCAGACACTCAAAATTTGAGGACAGGGACCAATTAAAGAACAGTTTAGGCAGCAAAGGAGAGTAAGAAGGAGTGAGGGAGATTGGGAAGGCTGACCATGTGGAGACTAACAGAAGTTCAAAGGAGAAATTAACTGTGTCTATATAGAAAAAAGATTAAGAATTGACTCAAAGCTCCATGAAGGCATTGGGAGATCTTTGGTGAGCAACTGCGATAGGGGAGGAAAAGCCAGGTCACACTGAGTTGGGGTATAAACGGGAGATGAGCAAATAGAGAAAGCAAGTATAAGTCATTTTCAAGAAACGTGGCTGAAAAGGAGAACGAGAGAGGAGAGGGCAATAGTAACACGGGAAATTGTGTGTGTGTGACTATCACTTACTGATCGCCTATTTTGTGCTAAGTGTTTTACATACATAGTGTAATTTAATCCTGTTGAGAACTATGACAGAATCCCCACTCCACACATGATAGGTACGACACATTTCACAGACTATGTAGCTACAAAGTGTCAGGATTCAAACCTAACGTGTTTGGCTGAACCACGAGCCAAATTCACAGCAAGTCCTCTGAGCCTGGAGAAGAGGAAGGATGAGTGTGGGTAAGGCAAGTTGGGAAGTGTGGAGGGACGCAGCAGGTGGGGGTGGGGGTGGCGGGCAGAATTCCAGTCTGATGGTCTCTCTGAAGCTGGAATTGAGTCCCTGGAACTGAAAATGCCATCTCAGTCCACCACTTTCTGAATGAGGTGGTTTAAAGGCTTTCAGAGTACACTGTATAGCTATTTAAAGCGGTGTTGCAGGAATGTTTATGACTTGGGGAAATACACGTGTTAAAATTTAAGGTGGAAAAGTCAATAAGCAAAATTGTACATAAAGGTTTTTTTTTTAAAGCATTAAATAAACAGAAGGCTAACAATGGCTATCATTTGAGTGGTGGGGTTATGGGATTTTTTCTACTTTTTCTTTTCTGAACTTTTTACATTTTATGTGAGTCTTTATTTTGTAATCAGAAAAAATAAAAAATAGCCCTGGCTCTGTGGCTCAGTGGATTGAGCACTGGCCTGTGAACCAAAGGGTCATGGTTGGATCCCCAGTCAGGCAGTGGGAGGCGTGCCAGAGGCAATCACACATTGATGTTTCTCTCCCTCTCTTTCTCCCTCCCTTCCCCTCTGTCTAAAAATAAATTTTTAAAAATTTGTTTAATTAGAAAAAAAGAGATCTCACACAAATGATGAACTGAGTAAGTTAAATTAATGTTATCCAAAGCTCTGTTCATCCTCAGACAAATTATTCTGCATTCCTCAGTCACAGTGGTACCCAAGGGGAACTGTGTCAGTAGGGACTGTTCTGCCCCCAGCCAGCTTTAGAAACTCCATCGCCAGAGCTGGCATCTGCCTTTCCACAGAACTCCACTTATGTAAGACATGGCACCTGCCTTGGAGAACTGTGGTTCAGGAGATGATATGAGACCAGAAACCTAGGACTTTCCTGGAATATCCTCAGAGGACATCGATTTTTATATTTTTAATTTTTTTTCATTGATTTTAGAAAGGGAGGAAGAAAGAGAGGAAGGGAGAGAGAGGGAAACATCAATTTGCTGCTCCACCCATACATTCGTGCATTAATCGGTTTCTTCCTGTATGAGCCCTGACCAGGGATTGAACCCCCCACCCTGGCGTATTGGAGTGACACTAACAAACTGACCTACCCAACCAGGGGGAAGACATCAATTTTTAGCTTTACATGTGACCTAGCCTCTTCTCAAAGAAAGCTTAATATCTGCAATAAAGCAGAACTCATTTCTGAATATGCAGACACATGCACTACACCCGCTTGCCTAGACTCAGCTCCAGACTCCATGACTCATGTCAGCTGCCAGCCCCAAATGGGCAGCTGACCAAGGCCCAGCATTTCCTCCTGAAACTATCTGTAGGAGAAGAACACAGTGGAGCAACTCAGGACTTTAAGGTCAAATAGCATTACAAATGTCTATGTTTACCAACTTGCTGAATGAAAAGAATGTTTGGGACAATTTAATGCATCTTAAATTCGTAATAAGTACTGCTCAAGTTTCCTTTTCTATCCAGAGGAGAGGCAGTATGTGCTGGTCTTCATGTGGTCTCTGCTACTTCACACGGGGTATATAATGTTTTAGTGAAGAGAAGGGGGGTTCAGATTACAGAATAGAGTTCAGTTTGGGGCATGCTGTGTTTAAGTCCCTGAGGGCCACACTGGTGGAGATATCCAGTGGGTTATCAGCTATATATCAGTGCCCAAGGGTTAGGTTTGTGCATCATTGTCATTTGAGTCATTATTGAAACCTTAAGTGTGAGTGAGATAATCTGAAAAGAATTTGTAAAATGAGAGAAATAAACCCAGGGCAGAACCCTGGGAACAGCACTATTTATGGTGTACACTTGGGCGGGGGAGGGGGAGGAAAGCGGAAGGAATTAGCGAGGAAAATGGAGAAGGAGCATCCAAGGAGATAGAAAAAAAAGGAGGGTGTTGTGTCTTGGTAGCCCTAGGGAAAGAATTTCAAGAATGAGGAAGTGGTCAATGTAGAAAAGACTAATAAGGTAAGGACTCAAGTGTCCTGTAGTTGAGCAATGGAACGCTCTGGTGCCATTGGAAAGAGCAGCTTCTGTGCTATAGTGGAGAGAGAACCCAGATGTCAGGAGACTGAACTGGAGATCCTGGTGCCCGCCCAGAGGAGACTGGAATTTCCCCACCCTGGCTCAGCAGTACGTGATGACAAGAAGATGGAAGGACAAGGAGACAAAGGAGGAGGCGAGGTAGGGAAGGGAGAGCTGCAAGAGTAGGGGGTCATGTCTGGAGGATGGATTTTGTCAGAGAGTGCAGCACTTCTGGGTGATGAAAGAAGGGCCCAGAGTGTGGCCAAAGGGATGAGAGGCCCAAGTGGTAAGAAGAGCAAAGGTCACTGGAGACTAGAGAGGCAGAGACTTGGAAATTAATATGTGGAATGCGCTCTCCACAGAGACACTAAATCATCCAGGATGATGGCACTATTTCCCCCGGGGAGCCTATAAGTCAGGACCCCAACTCCTTGGTGAACATTGGGAGGTGGATAGATAGCAGTGCCAAGGAAGGAGCCTCAAAGAAGAGTGATGGCCCAGAAGAGGCGAAGAAAGGTGAACAGATGCTGACCACCCTCCTCTGTCCCATGGTAGCCAGGCTAGGGGAATGAGCTGGTGTCTCTCAAGGGACTGGCAAGGGAAGCCATATCCTCAGCCAGATTTCAGTTGAGGCAAAAGTGGAGGGAGCTCCTTTCTGTAGGCAACCAAAGGGTCCAGGTGACACAGGCTCAGAACGCTGGGAGTAGGGGCAGGAAGAACAAAGAGCAGTATCAGTCCAAGAGTACAGGAAGGGCCAGGTGACTGGACAGAGTGGGAGGTGGGCACTGTGGGCCTGATTGACCAGGAACAAAGGAGACCATGACTGAAGTGGCCTCCTTGCTGTAGGCATTGTTTGGGAGCCTCTGCAGGACCTGGGTGGATGTACCTTTGCCGTAGATCCTGTGGCTGAATCCCCCTACCCATGCTACCTTCTCTTCTCTATGGAGCAGCCACAGGCTCTGGGTTGAATTGACTTCATTTCCAGCCTCAGCGGTGTCTTAAACCAGTTAAAGAAACCCCATCACTCTGGGCCCAGTGGCTGGTTCAAGGAAAGGACTAATACAGCTCTGGTCTCCTCTGCATATCGACTTTTCTCTGGCCACAGGGGTTGCTTTGGGGTGGGCAGGTGACAGCCATTGCCCCGAACAGATTGAAGCCCAAGAATCTGTATGGAAGGTGCCATGTAAGGATGTACAATCTAAAAAAACTGCAGCCCTTTCTGCCCCACGTGGGGAAACAGCCTATAGATAAGACCAACACAGAGCAGGGCAGAGCTGAGAGAATTCAGAGAAAGAAAGCCGCTGAAGAAGTTGAGAACTTCTGAGTCAACCACTGGTCAAGTCCTCACTGCTTCTGGACTTTTCTTTTTCTGAGACAATAAAGGCCTTATAACATTTCATCTGATTTGAGTTGTGTTATGTTACCTTTCCTTACCTGAGAGCATCCCAACTGAGAGAAACATATCTTAGGCCTCCCTTTGTCCCATCTGTATCTGTGGGGCAGGGCGCGGTGTGGATTCTGGCCTTCTGCCCCCCGGCCCCCCCCGCCCTCCCAAGAGGGCTGTGGTTCTGGAGATGGAGCTGGAGATAAACTGAGCCAGGGAGAGAGCCAGTCTTCTTTGTCAGAGAATACCTGGCCTGTAACCTCTATCTTGGTGACCCAGGCACTTTATATTTTGTAAAATCTTTTACACTATCCACCTGTATTCTCAGTAATCTCCCTAAGTCAGATTTCTGTTAATTAGAATGTTTCCTCCTGTCTCTGATCTTTACCACATTGTTGTCTGTTTTCCCTTCTTCCTTTCTTGTGTTCAGTGAATATTTATCAAGGACCTACCATGTGGCAGGCACTGCTCTGGGCACATCAGTGAACAAAACATACAACCACCCCTGCCCTCGGGGGCTTACAGTCTAATGGGGAGATACAAATAATACACAAAATGAACAAGTAAGATATATACATCTCTTTAGATAAAGTAGAAAATCCAAAGCATGGAGTTTTTGTGCGTTTGATTCATTGAGAAAGTTGTGTTGGCTTTTGAGTGAAGACCTGAAGGAAGCAAGGCATGGACCACAAGTGAGTAAGAGCGGGGGAAGCATTCCTGGCCCAGGAAACAAGTCCAAAGGCCTGCGGGCATGCACCTGGTGTGTCTGAGGAGCAGCAAGGAGGTCAGGGTGACAGAGAGGAGTGATGGAGGGGGAGAGTAGTGGGAGAAAGGCCAGAGGGGTGATGGGGCCGTTAGGGCATAGTGAGCTCTTGAGGTCCTATGGCTAATGGATGGGGAGACAAGGGTAGAGGACTTTAAGCAGGGGACTGACATGGCCTGAGAGCTTTTAAAGGTAAGAGAGGAGTCAGAGATGACCCCAAGTTTTGGGGCTGAGCAAATGAAAGACCTGACTTGTTAAATGAGATGAAGACTGTTAGAGAAACTACTTTGTGGGTGTGTGTGGGTGTGTGTACGTGTTTGGGGGGAGGAGGGATGGAGAACAGGTGGACAGTTTGGGACATTTAAGTATGACATCCATTTTGGGAGGTCAAGAGGACAGGCGGATGCTTGAGTCTGGAGTTCAGGGCAGAGGTCCTGTTAGGGAACTGTTGGAGAATCATTGGGATAGTGATGGTATTCAGAACCACAAAACTGGGTAAACCTACTCAAAACGTCTTTTTGCTTTTACTTTGAAGACACTTTCCCTGAACTGTGGCTGTGCTTTAATTCATATGTTTAGATCCTTTATTATTATTATTATTATTTTATTATTATTATTATTAAAATATTCATCCAAGGACACTTTTTTCATTGCTTTTAGAGAGAGAAGGGAGAGAGAGAAACATTGACATGAGAGAGAAACATCAATTGGTTGCCTCCCACAGGTGCCCGGATGGAGGGGGGATTGTACGTACCGAGACCAGGGATTGTACCAGCAACCCAGGTATGTGTTCTGATCAAAATCGAACCTGCACCCCTTAGGTTACTGGGTCAATGCTCCTACCAAGTGAGCCACGCCAGCCCAGGGCGAGATCTTTAATGCAGTAAAGGGCTGAGCGGGCAGAAAATGAGGAAGTGTAGCATTTTACGTGCTGCCGACACCAGTGCTGAGAAGAGGATGGGGTGAAGCAATCTCGTTGCCACATCGCTAACGTTTTGTTAGTTTAGTGATGACAAAATAACAGATATTTGACTATATCACTTTAGCTTAATGAATTCATCATTGTTTTAATATGTATATAAAGTAAATCAATTTTTAAAAATATTCAAATACTTCATGCCTGGTTAAAAAAAGATTTAAATGGCATTCTCCTGGTCATGTGCTCTTACTTTAAGGTCCTTATACTTTCTGTTCCTCTCACCCTGGAACACTTTTCCCACAGACATGAACAAAAGTTGCTCCCTTGCTTCTTTCAAGTCTCTCTGCTCAAATGTTATTTTATCAGAGAGTCCTACCCTAACCAAATTCAAATAGCATGCCCATCCCTTGCTGCTCTATTTTTCCCCTTAGCACTGTCACCACCATATACCGTGTACATTGTCTACTCCACCCCATTGCAGTGAACTCCTCCATAGCTATCTGCTGAAAGAATCATCACCATGTTGCTGTTCAAAAGAATTGTATGACGCTATGGCGACTATTATTTTACTACTTCACTAACATCATGCATTACAATTCTAAAACATTTTTGCTCCTTTAGTAGATGTAAGGTGCTATGTCGAAGTTAAGTTTAAGAATTTTCAAGGACAATGCCTATTTCCCATGCACTTGTGTACTAATTTTATTTCTCCTTGTGAATTAGGTACTTACCTTTTTTGTCTATTTAGCTACTGGTATCTTGGTTGTTTTTATATATTTAGACAAGCATTTATAATTTATACATATGAGGTATTTTCCGTTTGTATTTGGTGCAAATATATTGCCCATACTTTTGCCTTTTAAAAATCCTGTCCAGTTTTTACATTTTTGAATGTTAGCCTTCCTTTGCACTTCCTTCTATTGTTTCAAAGCTGACATTTAGCCATAAATAGAAAACTGTCCTTACACAGAGTTTCTATGACTGTTCTTTAAAGTATTTAGCATTTTAATCCACTTGGAGTTTATCTTGAAGTATAATGTGGAATTTTCTTTTTTTTCTCCAAATTTTCATTCACTTATCTGAGCATGCCTTACTAAGTAATCCTTCTCACTGCTGTGCTTGGGAATACCACTTGACTATGTGTCTCATCAAGATTACAGATACACGTGTGTTTGCTCAGTCTCATTCCTTTAAACTGATCTCAGCTTCTATTTTTGGCTGTGATCTCAGCCCTAGCCCAGACGAGGGAAAGGAACATTGCGCCCCCTGCAGGCAGGCGGTCGCTGTCCCGCAGCTCTCTCCTTTTCTGAGCCCGGGTGACTGTGTCGCACTGTCCCCGTGGGGAGGATTTGAGGCCCCTTTGACCGGCCTCCTTCTGTTTACATCTGCTGGGACATCCAGCTTCCCGGATTCCATCTCTCTAGTACCTAGTGGAGCCTGGCCTGTACCCAGCAGTCAGGTGGGGACTGTCCCTTGTGGGCTCTCGCCTCGCGCCTTTCCACTTCCCTTACCCCAGGGCTTTCGGCCGAAGGTGTTGACCGTCTGCACCGAATTCCGCGGAACCCCAGAGGCGCGGAGCCCGGAAAGGGCGTTGAACTTCCAGCTCATTCAGAAGCTGCTCGCTGGGCCGGAAGCTGCTCACTTCCCCGGCTGCCTGCCCTCCATCCTTCCAAGAACATTTCTGACTGTACCCATTGTTGGAAATGTTAGAGCATTTAAATATGAAAAATAAAATATGTTATTTATTCAACAGATGTACACATACCTACTTTGTGTGTGCCAGATACTGTTGTCGAATGAGCCTGCCCGGGGCGCCTAAAACCAACCGGGTTCGGTTGCCAAAGTGGAAATGAGGTCTGAGCACCTCAGGGATGAGTGGAGAGCCGTCTGGGGCGGTCAGTGATGGGGAATGGAAGGGCTGAGCTATGCGTCCGCCCCTCCACTCTGCATCTCCCCAGTAAGCTGCGATCTGCCGTGCGGAGCGTGTCCAGGGACCACGCAGCCTGGGGCCTCGCGCCGCCCAACCGGGAGTCGGAGCCGAGGACCCGAGGCGCTGCCGCCGCCGCTGCACACTGAGCGCCCGCGAGCGGAAGGGGCTGCGCTCGGAAGGCGAGGGCTAAGCTCCCAGGAGCGCCCAGGCGAGGGAGCTCGAGGGCAGGGCATTCTTGCTGTTGCAACGGCGGGTGACAGCCGCCCACGCCCCGGCCCCTAGGGACTCCATCCAGAGACGCTCACCCGGAGCGACCCCAATGACTGTCTCGCGCCCAGCCCACACTGGTAGATCTTTGGACACGCGGTGACGGTCTACGTCCAGAGAGCCCAGTCATAAACGGAGACTAAAAGTTAAACACGTGAGCCAGCCAGCGGCTGCAGCATTTCCGTGACAAAACCCCTCAGAAGCATGGTCGGTTCCCGCAGGGCCTAGGATCCTCCAAGAGCCTGGGGCCCAGCAATGCCTGGTACCTGGGGCGGAGGATTGGCCGCCTGGACCCACTTCTCTTGGAAGAGAGACTGGGAGACAGCCTTGCTGCGGGAATAGGGGACCCCTGTGATAGGATACCCCACTTAACATGCTTCTGAACCTGCACAGGCGTTTACTGTTTCTCTGGAGAGGGTACATAATACCAACAAGTCTCTGAATTCAGTATTTCTTTTAAATGAATTTGTATCCATTCATCACAATCCAATGAACAGATCTGAAAAATAGCGTACCCGTTGTACACATGGTATGTAAGACTTGGTATTTATTCAGGCCCAACAGAGATTCTTAAGGGGGGTACAGGGACAAGTAGAAGGGTCTAGGATCCAGGGGTCCATGAAAACCTTGAAATTGTTTCAAAATTTGAGTTGATGTGCATTTTTCTAGGATGAAGCTCCCTAGCTTTTATGATGACCAAAGAGTTTATAGCAGATTGGTTAAGAAATGCTGGCCTGTCAATCTCAGTGGTTTATGGCTTCAGCACCCTTTGCACTAACCCAAGGGCCCGCTGAGAAACCGAGGCGGACGACCTGGACCCGGCCGAAGAGCTTGGTTTTCCTGTGAGTGTCAGGACAGCCTGCACCTGCCTCGCCCTCCTTGCAGACCCCCTCTCCTCCTCCTGGCCCCTCACAAAAACTCCACTTTGTACCGTTGGTTTCAGTTTAAAGCAAAGTCAGGCTCAAGTTAGATTTACTTCTGCATTTCTCTGAGCTTAAATAGAAATAACCCTCTGGTGGGTTTTTCTCTCCGGGTTAGTCATGCAAACGCTCTATGCCTCACTTACCACTCAGTGAGTGCACAGGCCTGGCCCAGGAGCCCTCTGCCCCCCATGGGAGTCTCTGGGGCACTTGGGTGCTGACCTCAATGGGCTGGGATTTTCCTCAGCCAATGTGCCTACAGAGTTAAAACATGTTCCTTTTATGGAAAAAAGAATACAAGATTTTTTTTTTTTTAATTGTGAAGAAAAAAATACAAAACCACACATAATCCCACTAATAAGCCTAACACAGTAACTAATTTTGTTTTTAGTATCAGCTATCATTTACTATATAAAAACATTTTGCAAAATATAACCACACTTTGCATTGCTGTGATTATAGTAGTACAATAATTATATATTAAAAACTGTTCTGTTTTATGATATTCTACTTTTTCTTAACATACTATAAACATTTTGCTGTATTCATAATTAGTTTTTAATGAATGCACGCTTTCCCACCCTACAGGCATACTTCATCATTTCCCTTTGCTGTACAGTGTCAGGGATTTCAGACTATTGGGGCGTGTGTGTGTGTGTGTGTGTGTGTGTGTTTGTGTGTGATGTTATTACCACGACCTTGTGTTCAGAGAGTTCATGCTGAGGTCTCTTTTCTCTGGCCAGTTTTGTTGTCATGATAAACCTCTAAACTCCAGAAAAGCCACGTTTCATTCATTCATCCACCCAGCACGTATTTAATGAATGTTTACTACATGACAGCCTCCCCTATCACCCAAGCTGTGTACTTGAGATGTGCCTTTTGTGTGGGCTGAGTACACCCTCCTCTTGTAGTTGAGCCTTGATTGCTGTTGGTAGGTCAATGGGAGGGATTAACCCAGAACAGTCAGCTGCAAGGACCAGCTATGACCACTGGCCACCAACCTCTGCCCTCCATGAAGTATTAGCTGTGCAGGGGCAGGCTGGTGGTGTTCTGATATAGTCTATAGCTGTCCACTGGGTGCACAGGCTCTGGAGTTTCCCAGCTGGTGCAGGCCAAGGTCAGCCCAAACCTGTGATCTGCCCAGATCCACCCTGCATGAGTTACAAAGCAGTGTGCAGGTGGCTGCTACTTGGGTTGGGCTTGGAGATTCTCAGGTGAAGCCAAGTTGTGAACCTAGGCCAGCTGCTGCTAGTGCTGGGCCTGGGGCCACTTAGCAAGAGGTACAGAGGCTGGGGGCTCACTGAGGCTGCCTGGTGCTTATTTGAGAGAATTTAGGAAGTTGTGAAGCATGAGCCAAGACTAACCATTCATATGGAAAAGCCATTGTTAACAGCTTGGGTGGGCCCATAAATTGGATATGGCAGAGCCTCAGGGGATCTCCAGGGCAGGGCAAACAGTGTTAGCCAGGTTGGTAGAGTCTCATATATGGCACCCACCTGCTTGTTCTATGGAACTATGCAGAGCGTTCAGAAAAGGAACAATGGCCTCTGCCTACTTTTCTGTCTGGGAGAAAGCTGTTCCCCAGCTCTCACCCTGATGCCAGTTACTTCAGTTCCTCCGTGTATGCCACTGGTGCCTTTCAAGCTGTTACCCCAGTGCTGGAGCTTGGAGGGAGTGAGTCTGAGTAGGTGAGTCTGTGTGTGGGTTAAGAGGAGCTGCTTGGGACTCCAGAAGCTTCTTCCATTGACTCAATCCCTACTTGTTTTTGAAGCCAGAAGTTATGGGGACTTATCTTCCTGGCACTGGAACCCTGAGGTGGAGGCCTGGTGTGGGGCTGGGACTCCTGACTCCCAAGATATCCCTCCTGAATTTTTATCCATCACACATGGGTGTGGGACCAGCCTATTACACATCTCTGACCCTCATACCAGTCTGGATGAGTGTGGCTTCTTAATTCCGTAGTTGTCGGACTTTCATTCAACTCGATTTCTGATGGCTCTGAGTGGTGGTTGTTTTATAGTTTAGTTGTAATTTTGATGTGGTTGTGTGAAGAGGTGAGCGGGGTTTATCTACACCTCTATCTTAACAGGACTCTCTTCTTTCTTTTCTGTCTCTCTTGTTTTATGGAAAATAGATGTGATGGCCTAAAGGGGCTAACCTTTCACATCTTACACTTTGGTGTTATTTGAATTCTTAAAATAAGCAAGAGTTATTTTCTTATTTAAGAAATTGGTGGTGGCCCTGGTCGTTGTGGCACAGGTGGTTAGAACGTTGTCCCATAACCAAAAGGTCCCCGGTTCAATTCCCGATCAGACCTTGATTCTCTTTTGGGGCATGGATTGGTGTTTCTCTCTCTCTCAAATGAGAGTATAATAAACCTTTAATTTTTTAAAAAACTAGAAAGAATTGATGGTGAATGGGGTCTGGGTAATAAAATCACCTGATTTCAGGGAGGTCCTGCAATTGAGTACTGAGTACTTGGACTTCGACTTTCAGCAAGTTAGTCTCTTTTTAAAAAAAGATGTTATATATTTATTTTTAGAGAGAGAGGAAGGGAGGGAGAAAGAAAAGGAGAGAAACACTGACGTGAGAGAGAAACATCTATCAGCTGCCTCTTGCCCACACCCCAGACTGGGGACAGAAACCACAACCCAGGCATGTGCCCCAACAAGGAGTCCTAGGAATTCAACTGGTGACCTCTTGCTGTGTGGAAGGACACCCAACCAACTGAGCCACACAGATCAGGGCAAGTTAGTCTTATTTTTTAAAAAGAACTATAGGGGATAAAAACACAGACATGCAAATAAACCAGCAAGTACCACTATTGCTGACATCTGTCCCCTCACTTCCAGCATTGATGATTCTGCTTGGTTTGGGCCTCATTGCCTTTCTCCAGGCCTGTAAATTCCACAAGGGCAAGGCTGTGGTTACTATTTGATCCCTGGATCATATGTAGTACATACACTTTCCAGCACAGAGTGACCAGCCCATCAATAAATATTAAAAATGAATGAGCCCTGGCTGGTGTGGCTCAGTGAATTGAGTGCTAGCCTGTGAACTAAAGGGTCACCGGTTCGGTTCCCAGTCAGGGCACATGCCTGGGTTGCGGGTCAGGTCCCTAGTAGGGGGCGTGCAAGAGGCAACCACACATCGATGTTCCCTTCCCTCTTTTTCTCCCTCCCTTCCCTATTCTCTAAAAATAAATAAATTTAAAACAAATTTTTAAAAAAGTGAATGAAAGAAGAAGAAACAAAGAAAAGAAACAACAAAAAAGAAAAAAAACAAAAGTGCATGAACTACGGCAACAATCTCTTGTTGGTTTTACATTTGATGCTAATTCAGTTTAGCAAAGATTACTGAAGCACTTATGAGGCCAGGTACTTCCTACTCTTGTCCTTCAGCCAGCAGTCTTCACCCTTTTTAGCTTCTGTATTCTCCGAATCAGTTTTAGAATTTATATTATAGTTTTAAATGAAGTGAAAGGATATAATTTCTGGTTTGTTATATATACTGACATTAAGTGTTGTAACACTTAAAAAAAGCATCTAGTAGAATCTAAATATGATGGCAGCTTGGTGCCCACCATTATTCTTTGAAAAAAGAAAAGACAAACAAGGTCTTGTTTAATGCTGGAATTTTATCTTGTGTCATTTTTCTCCTTAAATTTGTGAAATGATGCACTTTCCCACACAGAATTTTACTCTGTTGTGACATATTTTTATCCTTGAAAGTTTTTTATTGATTATCTTATTATCCTTTTCTGTAATAACAAAATATATATGAATTGAAATAAATAATATTTTCTTTGATCAATAGATTATAGATGTTAAATTTCTTCTGGACTGAATTAATATTGTAATTATTAGTAATATGCAATGGTCAAAATAATATAAATATGTTATAGATTATGATAAATAATTATAAACATGAAAATAAAATGTCAGTGAAAATTTCTCTCTTAATGAGGTGGATGGGCGTTGTGGACCTTGAGAAAGAAGATACCTACTGAGAAGCGCTTCTCGTAGCTTAACTGGGCTCAAATTTAAAGAAACGGCTCAGCAGCCATTGCTACACAGAAGCCTCTCACACAAACTGCACTTGAGGAAGAAGCCTGTACTGAACCACCTGCCTCTGCACTGAACTGCTGGCCTGCGCTGTCTTCCCTCCATCTAAGTTAGTCTTTATAGAGGAGTTTCTATAATCCTATTTCAACCAATAGGATTGAGACATTCCCCATCCAACTGGAACTGTGCAGCTACATTCCCATCAGCATCTTCACCAACCAATCAGAGGGGCTCCATTCTGACCAACCAAACTGTGAGGATTTGGAGTCCTCATTTGCATGAGAATGGATCACTCAGGACCAGGGGTGGGGACTTCTGTCTACGTAAGCTGCTTCCCTCTGGCTTAGAGAGTGTACTTTCCCTTTCCACTGAAGACTGGGTTTCGTTTCCCAGGTTGCAGCCGAAATATCTCCTGGAGCAGAGCAAAACAGAGCGGAGATGCCTAGCTGAAGAGGGATCCAGGGCCTCTTCACAGGTGTGCTGCTTTTTAATTGAGCTATAACACTCTTGAGCAGTTCCACGGCCAGGCTGTATCACAATTGAGCTGTTTTGCACTGAATAAAGTTTCCTTCTTCACAGCACGCCAAATTGGGGATTCCTGTTGGTGTTGAATTGGCACCAACCATCAGTTAATAGCCTTTGTTTTTACTACTCCATGTATTGGTGGTTAAATAATTACTTTGTTCACGTAAATAAGTAAATGGGAATGAAGAGAGTTTTTTCACTGTGGACTTTCTCAATTACTTGAGCCCATTCTGAGTGATATGCCAAAAATCACATAGCAATCTATTATCAAAAATTAGTTTTAATAATTTATCAGCTGACAACTCAAGTTTCAGTTGTGTTGAAAACAAAAGAACTGGAAACCATCTGATTTTCAAAAGGATTTGTCGTCCAGTTAGACTCACTTACTTTTCAGTTTCTGGAAAGCATACCAAGAAAGTCTTTACCAAGACTTAAGAAATTAATGGTACTTATATCTTTTATTTTTTCATCTAGAAGCACTTTATTTAATCCAATATACTAAGAAAGAATTGGAAACATAAAAATATTAATTTTAGTATGGTTTGCTAATATAATTTTTAAATGAAATGCTTTTATCTTATTATAGGCATTGGTATAATTTGCCAAAACCTTGGAGCTGCAGATTTGACTCATTCAACCTAAGAGAAATGACTGCCATTACAAAAAATTGGCAAAACCAGTGTATTATCTAATTAGCCAGTCAGGCTTTGTTTTTCAACTTCAGTGAATACCTTGTGTTTCCCTGTGACAGACATATCTCGTCAGAATTGTAGTTCTAAACTGAATGGCCAGATAAGGCAGAGAGCCTTGCCCTGAGTTTGTACCTGGATGGTATAAGGTGCTGCCACTCAGTATTTCCTTCTGAACTTCTCTTTGCTTTGCTCTTATAGGATTCTGTCCCTGAAGCAACACATTCTCTCACAGCACTCAGGAGATGGAAGAAGCAGTAAAACTTGCCATCATTCCTCGGTCCCATTCTACCATATACTGAACCTAAACTGGAACATCTCAACATGTGCTATATTACTCTGTTTCTAACGTGATGCTTCAAAATTAACAGAAATATGTATAAGACAAGGAAAGACATGAAGCCTACTATAGGTGTCCTGTTTAAAGAGATGAATTTTTTATATTCTGGGTCAATTTACTATGTAAGATTCAGGATGTGTGAGAGATATTCCTTCCCTCCTTCCTTCCTTCTTTCCTTCCTTTTCTTTTTCTTCCTTCCTTTCTCTCCCTCTCTCTCTTTCTTTCCTCACCCCTGGACATTTTTTCATTGCTTTTACAGAGACAGAATCATTGATGTGAGAGAAACGTTGATCAGTTGCATCTGGCATGTGCCTGGACCTGGGATCGTATGCACCTGGCCAGGGATCTTACACACTCAGACAGGAGATCAAACCTGCAACCCAGGCATGTGTCCTGATCGGGAATAGAACCCGCCAATGTTTGGTCATGGGACGACACTCCAACCAGCTGAGCCACACTGGCCAGGACAAGAGATAGACCTTTCTTTTGTGAAGAGAAGGGGGCTTGTTAAAGGGGTGGTGGGAAAGGACAACAGGCAGAATGATATACCCCAACAGTGCATCCTTAGATCAGTTTTAGGCAAAAGTACATATAGAAGTCAAGGATCTCCTTAAATGGATCCCCTCAAACTGTCCATGTCTGCATACCTCTTGAAACCCCAGTTTAAAGACCACCATCTCAGTTCTGATCACCAACTTGCAGGTTAGAAAGAACATGGAGGGAGCAGTGTGGCAGGGAATGTAGGCAGTTTTAAGAAGCTGACAGCCATCAAGGAAATAAGAACCTGAGCCCTATAATTAACAAGGAGCTGAATTCTCCCAGCAACCTGAGTCAGCTTGGGAAAAGATTTATCTCTACAGTCTCCAGAAAGGAATGCAGTCCCCTCAACACACCGGTTTCAGACTCTATGAGACTGAACAGAGGACCCCCTTAAGCCCTACTGTCAGCTGGACTTCTGACCTACAGAACGATGAGATAATTGGTGGGTGTTAGTCTGTGGTGATTTGCTATGGCAAAGTTGAAAATAAACACATCACACTACAATTATTTGACCTTATTATATTCTAAGGTATTGACCCCACCATTTTATGACCTTTGGTCAGCCCCCTCATGGTTTTACTTCCTTTCATTTTTAATTAAGTCTTTCTAGTCCGTCATTCTAATCATTCCCTTATAAGTATCCTCAGCTCTCTTGTTATTTTCTTCTACTGCAGCGCTGGCCAGACTGGACTGGGCATAGCACCAGACTCACCCGAAGGGCTTGTTAAACCAGTTTGCTGGACGCTGCTTGCAGAGTTTCTGATTCAGGAGGCTGTGGTGAGAATTTGCATTTCTTACCAGTTTTCAATGATTCTGATGCTATTTGTCTGGAGACCACACCCTGAGAACCATTGCTCAGCTCCAGTTAACATATTGAACTCTACCTGGTCTTTTCTGCACTTACAACCAAGCAGGTAGATGCTCCTCAAGAAAAATTACTGACTGGGCTGCCTGCCTCCATTTCAATTTGTGATTACAGACTGCAGATCGGCCCTCAGTAACTGCCTGGCTGTCCTTTTCGCATTTCCCTAGTACGTTCTCTATCTTCCTCTGCATTCTGTCTGTCCTCTCTTCTCACACCTCCAATATCGATTCTCTCCTCAGCAGATAACCTCACCTCCCACCCATCAGAGAGGGACCAGAAGCCAGGGGAAGGGAACTCCCTCATCTTCCCACTGCCGAGGCTCTAACTCTGCTGGAAGCCGCTCTCCCCTCCTGTTCAATGGAAGGATAGATCTCTGCACATTACCAGCCAGCCTCTCCTCCTCTGCACCCCATTGCTCTCACATCTCTGAGAACTCTGCTTCTTTAATCCCCTCCTTTTCCCTACACTGTTGATTGTGTTAATCTGGATTATTCCTTGTAGCCCCATTTTTAATCCTCCCTTGACCTTATATTCTCATCCAGCCACCATCCCATTTCTCTGCATTCATTCACAGTAAAAATTATTTAGAAAATTGTCGACTTATTATGTTTCTACCTTCTTACTTTCCATTCACTCTTTTAAGGTATATGTGGGAAGTGCATTTATTTATTGAATAAGTATTACATCAGATACTTTATATTTGTTGAGCATTGTTCTGTGGTCCTGGTTCTCATGAGTTCATGGACAAATTCCTAAAAACGGTATTGACAAGTGACAAGTGCTACACAGAAAACAGAGGGATGTGCTGGTTTGTATGACTCATAAGGACATTCAAGAAATACATAGAGAGTTCTGGCCAAGATGGAGGCATAGGTAGATACACTTTGCCTCCTTGCACAACCAAAAGAAGGACGGCAACAAATTTAAGAACAAAAACAACCACAATTGACAGAAAATTGAACTGTATGGAAGTCTGACAACCAAGGAGTTAAAGAAGAAACATTCATCTAGACTGGTAGGAAGGATGGAGAGGACATGGCAAGGCAGCAATTAGAGGACCAGGCAGGAGAGGTGGCAGCTGACGGTCCCACATGTGTGTGCAGATAAACTGGGAAGAACAACTGGGGAGAGAGACAGGCCATGCAGCCCAGGGTTCCAGTGCCTGAAAAGAAAGCCTCAAAACCTCTGGCTGTGGGAGTTGTGGCAGCGGGAGAAACTTCCAGCCTCATAGGAGAGTTAGTTGGAGAGATCCACAGGGTCCTATCACATGCACAAACCCATCCACCCCAGAATCAGCACCAGAAGGACCCAATTTGCTTATGGGTAGCTGGGGAAGTGATTGAAAGTTGGCTAAGAGCCAAGCAAGCAGCATTGTTTCCTCTCTGACCCCTCCCCCCCACAGCGCCACAACACAGTGAAGTGGGTTGCCCCGCCCTGGCAAATAGCTAAGGCTCCGCCCCTTATAACATAACAGGTGCACTGAGACTAAGGTATATGGCCCAAATGAAAGAACAGATCAAAACTCCAGAAAAACAACTAAGTGAATCAAAATTACAACTAAACTGTAGAGCAACCTGTCAGATGCAGAGTTCAAAATACTGGTAATCAGGATGCTGTCAGAAATGGTTGAATATGTTTGCAAAATAGATGAAAAAGTGAAAGCTATGCAAAGTGAAATAAAAAAAAATATACAGGGAACCAACAGTGAAGGGAAGGAAACTGGGACTCAAATCAATGATTCTGAGCAGAAGGAAGAAATAAACATTCAACCAGAACAGAATGAAGAAGCAAGAATTCAAAAAAAATGAGGAGAGGCTTAGGAACCTCTGGGACAACTTTAAATGTTCCAACATCCAAATCGAGGAGTGCCAGAAAGAGAAGAGGAAGAGCAAGAAATCGAAAACTTATTTGAAAACATAATAGAGAACTTCCCCAACCTGGCAAAGGAAATAGACTTCCAGGAAGTTCAAGTTGGACCCAAGGAGGCACACACCAAGGCATATCATAATTACATTACCCAAGATAAAACATAAGGAGAGAATCTTAAAAGCAGCAAGAGAAAAGGAGACAGTTACCTACAAAGGAGTGCCCATAAGACTGTCAGCTGATTTCTCAAAATAAAACTTGCAGGCAAGAAGGGGCTGGAAAGAAGTATTCCAAGTCATGAAAGGCAAGGATCTACATCTAAGATGACTCTATCCAGCAAAGCTATCATTTAGAATGGAAGGGCAGATAAAGTGCTTCCCAGATAAGGTCAAGTTAAAGGAGTTCATCATCACAAAGTCCTTATTATATGAGATGTTAAAGGGACTTATCTAAGAAAAAGAAGATAAAAAATATGAACAGTAGAATGATAACAAACTCACAACTATCAACAACTGAACCTAAAAACAAAAATGAACTAAACAAACAACTAGAAGTGGAACAGAATGACAGAAATGGAAATGACATGGAGGGTTGTCAGTGGGGAGGGGGAGGGAGAGAATGGAGGAAAAGGTACAGGGAATAAGAAGCATAACTGGTAGATACAAAATAGACAGGGAGAGGTTAAGAATAATATGGGAAATGGAGAAGCCAAAGAACTTATATGTATGACCCATGGACATGAACTAAGTGAGATAATGCTGGTGGGAGGGGGGCATACTGGGCAGAGGGGAATAAAAGGAAGAAAAAATGGGACAACTATAATAGCATAATCAATAAAATATACTTAAAAATACATAGAAATAAAGTAATTAAAAAAATACATAGAGCCTCCACAAAGTTCCAAGAATACATCGATGAAGAAAGCAGACAAGGTTCTTGTCCACATGGAATTTATGTTTTAGTGACAGAATATAGAAAATAAGTCAAGACAACAAAAATAAAAAATATATACTGCATAGTAATACAAGAAACCAAAAGAAAAAACAAAAAGCCAAAAACCCTGAGAGAGTTAGGGAGTGTATGCAGGGGGATTGCAATTTTAAGTAAGGTTGTCAAAAAAGGCCCACTGAGAAGGGACATTTGAGTAAAGACCTGAGGGAAGAGGAGAGGAGATTCTGGGCAGTGAAAACAGCAGGGGCAAAGTTTACCTGAGGGCAAGTGCATACCTGGCTGGTTGGAATACCCTCAAGAAATTGCAGGAAATTACAAGCAGGCCAGTCTTCCTGGAGCTAGGTAAGCAAAAGGGTTGTGCAAGGGCAAGAGATGAGCCTGGGGTCATCAAGGAGCCAGATATGTAGGGCAGAGGTTAACCACTTTCTCTAATAAGTGCCAGATAGTAAATATTTTAAGCTTTGCAGGCTATGTATGATCTCCATTGAGTATTCTTCCTCTTATTTTGTATTTCTAAACAACCCTTAAGTGTAAAACTTTTCTTTTTGACCGTATGAGGATTTGCCCACCGGCCTTTGTTTGCCACCACTGGGATCCTGAGGCTGTGGTGAAGATCTTGGTTTCATACAGATGATGTATTATAGAATACACCCCTGGAACCCATATAATTTTATTAATGAATGTCACCCCAATAAATTCAATTAATGTTGTAAAAAAATAGGTCTTGGTTTTACTCTGACTCAGAGGAGAAGCACTGGAGCATTCTGAGCAGAGGGGGAACATGATTGCTCCTATTTTGAAGTCCTCTCCCCCGCTGCTGAATGGGGAAGAGGCTGAGGAGGAGGGTGTGCAGGGAGGAAGCAGGGACACTAGAGTCCAGGCTATATATTGTGGCAAAATAAACTACCTTATAACTTAGAAGCTTAAACAACAAACTTTTTTTTTTTTCATTGCTTTTAGAGAGAGAGGAAGGGAGAGAGAGAAACATGGATGAGAGAGAAGCTTCGACTGGTAGCCTCCTGTAAGCACCTACCTGCACGGGACTGGGGGGCTGGGGGCCCTATGCGCCTGCACTCAAACAGGGGATCAAAGCCACAGCCCAGGCAAGGGCCCTGACTGGGAATTGGCAGCAACCCTTCAGTTATGGGACGATGCTTCAACCAACTGAGCCACGCTGGGCAGGGCAAACAAGCTTCTATTACTGCTTGTTGTTCCGTGGACCGGGAGGAATGCGGACTGAGTACAGTAGGGTTAGCAATTTCTGCTTGGCCTGGAATGTCCACAGTGTGTTCACAAGCAGTTGGGGGCTGGCTGTACTGGCGACGCTGGGGTCATGCTCTCACAGCTTGGGTCTTGCTGTTGGCTGAACTCAGTTCGCCTCCAGGTGGTCCCTAGCCTCTCCCTCTTCGTGTGGCCCCTCCAACAGTCTAGCCAGACTTCCTACACGGCAGCTCGGGGCACTTGTCCAAAAGTGCACCAGTGGAAGCTGCCAGGACTTGCTAAGGCTTAGGCTTGTCGCTAGCAAGCGTCAGTTCTGCCACATTCTCTTATTTAAAGCAGGGTACAAGGCCAGCCCAGATTCGAGGAAAGGGGCACTCAATGACATGAATACAGAAGTGATAGCTCACTGGAGGTACCGAGTGACTGTCTAGCACTAATGCATTGAAAGCTATTTCAATAATTGAGGCAAGATGTGATGGTGGTTTGGACCAGGGTGTTAGCCACGGAGACTGTGTGGACTCACCGGTCTCTGCACATGCTCAGCAGGTGAAGCTGGGAGGACTTGCTGACGGCGTTGCATGTGTGAGACAGAGAAGAGCCAAAGGGAGTTCTGAGGGTTTCACTCTGAGTACTTGGAAGAATGACGTTCACTGAGAAGCCGAAGATTGAGGAAGGGGCAGGTTTAGGGGGATTATCAGGAGCTCTGATTTGAAATTTTAAGTTTGAGTTTTCTATTGGATGCACAAGCGGAGATATCTTGGGGCAGCTGAATGTGCAGGTTTGCAGGAGTCCCGTGTGGGCGTGTAATTTGCAAGTGGTCGGCCTGTAGGTGAAATGTAAAGCTCTGACATCGCTGGGGCAACTTGAAAACAAGAAAGGGAAATTACCAGGGGCCAGAAACCAAGAAGGAGCCCGAAACCAAGAAGGAGCCCAAAACTAGTACAGTGAGCAGAAGCTCATGCTGAAACGGCATAGGTCCTAGGCAGTGAGGATGGGATTTTAATGTTGTTATGGCAACAGGAGATGAGGCTTTGGCCTTGATAAGACTTGTGGGTCCTTTCATAAAGGATGAAAGAGTCTATTGAATGTCTAGCTGAGTGAACATGAATTGGTACTCCATAGAAAAATTCCAGAAGAGTATGGACAAGGGGATGTTCCTGAAACCTTTCAGAAAGAAAGAACACTTTTCTACAAAGGCTCAAATATCAGACAATGCATCTGAATTCTCAGCCTTCTCACTAAGAGGCAATAGAAATATGCCTTCAAAATACTGAGGAAAAAATAATTTTCAACTCAGAATTCCAACGCTACCAAGCTATCAAGTGTGGGTAGAAAACTATTTTCAGACATGTAAAATCTCCAAAAATATTACCTCCAATGTACTTTTGGGACGCAATGGGAGAATTTGCTCCACTAAAACAAGGGCTAAACCAAGAGGAAGGAAGAATAGGGACCAGGAGACCAGGTCTCCTTCACAAGAGGGAGGGAATCCCCAGATGACGGTGATGCCACAGGCTTAGAGGACAAGCAGTTCACACTGAAGTTCGTACTTGGAGGAGGCTCCAGGGGAGATGGTCTAGAGGACGGCAGAGACAGAGTGCCTAACGGAAGTAAATGCGCTTGAGAGGAGGTGTACACGGCTGGTGGAAAGTCTGAAGGTACACTAAAATAAGGACACTGAGCAAATAAAAATTTAGACTTCTTGTCAAAGGGAAAACAAAACAAAAAATAAAAGTTGTCAATTGATTGTACTATGTATCATGATTTCAGAGATGTTAAAGAGTGTTGGAATCAAAATCCAAAACTTCGTTTAATAAGGGCCTGTGAATGGTAAGAATTTCTTATTTATTGAGATATATTTCTTACACATTCACAAACAAGTTAAGCAAATTCAACCATATATTATTTATATATGATTTTATAAAACAAACAGAAAAAGGCCCTGGCTGGTGTGGCTCAGTGTATTGGGTGTGGGCTGTGGACCAAGGGGTTGCCGGTTCGGTTCCCAGTCAGAGCACATGCCTGGGTTGCAGGGCAGTTCCCCAGTGGGGGTTGTGCAAGGGACAACCACACATTGATGCCTCTCTCCCTCTCTTTCTCCTTCCCTTCCCCTCTCTCTAAGATAGATAAATAAAATCTATAAAAAACACACAAAAAGATATGAGGGCAATAAATGGACAGTCTTTTATTTGATCTCTGTTTCTTGAACCCAGCTATCTTCAAACTGATTTCTTTCACAATTCCAGTAAATGCCTATAGCAATGCTTTATCTTATCCCAGATAACAACATGAGATAGTTTCACAATTTTTAAAGAAACAGCAAAGCTCTTACTATTAAACCTCATTAAATGTGTGAGCAATCTCATCATAAACCTGGATACTTTTAAGCTAATTAAATCTGTATTAAAAGAAGCACTATTTCAACAACACAGATGTCAAAAATAAAAGAATAAATTTTCAAGTTACACACATAAAATAAAAACACATAGGCATATATACTGTGTTCCTTTCAGTTCCATCTCAGAGGTAAATTCTAAGAGCATTAATGGCCTCATCAAACAACGCGTGAGGAGACTATCCCTGGCTTCCCTGGGTGTGGGAGGAGCTGCTGGGCTTGGCCTTAGAACCAGCAGCGGCCACGGAAGTAGAGACAGGCCTGGTTGAAGTTCTGCTTGGGCTCTCTCTTCTTTATCTTGCAAAGCCTCCTCAAACTGAGACGAGAAAGAACTTGAATCAGTCCCATGAACCTTGGTCAGAAACTCCAGATCTTGCATCTTGGTGGTTTCAAGCATGGACTCTCAGGCTCCACGGAAATTCAAATTGTGCAAGACCTCTGTTGGCCAACTGCTGGTACTCTAGGTATTTTTCTTTCATGAAATCTTTGGCGGTGAGTTCCCTGGGCTCTCCGAAGATGAAGTGCTTCCTCCCAGGATGTATCCCCATCAATTCAGAACTTCCCAGACTTCCTCTTTGGTGGCACGGTTTTCCTTCGTGAAGATCACACCCAGGATAAGTACCAGGATGCCAGTCTAGCGCACATGCTTTTCACTAAGCAGCATCCCCTCATAGGTCAGGTTCATTTTGAGGGGGAGGCCACAGTAGTGGTTGGTGGGATCCACTTCCTTCACATCAAGGCCAAAGATCATCTCCATGAGCTCAGAGGCTCTCAGAAGGTCTCAGTGAAGTAGTCTTTGTACATTAAAAAAAAGTGACTTTAGAGAGAGAGGAAGAGTGGGGGTGTGGGGGGGCGGGGCCGAGAGAGGGAAAGAGGGAGACATTGATTTGTTGTTCCACTTACTTATGCATTCATTAGTTGCTTCTTGCATTTGTCCTGCCCAGAGATCAAACCCATAACCTTGCTGTATAGGAACCACATTCTAACCCACAGGTGGCAAACACAAGGCCCGTGGGCTGAATTCGGCCCTCCACCTTGTTTTATCCAGCCTGGCACCTTGTTTCTACCCTGCGGCAGTGCTGAGCTCCTTGCCCCTAGTTAAGGAGTAGTTACATTTATACAGTCCTAAATTACATTCGGCCCTTTGAAAGCAGCTGCAAGGCTGATGTGGCCCCCGGTGAAAATAAGTTTGACATCTCTGCTCTAACCAACTGAGAGCTACCTGGCCAGGGCTGGTTTTTGTACTTTTTGATGACAATCTTCGACATATTTGCCTTGGTTATTGGCTCTTTTATATGATAATTGGGCAACATGAAATTCACCAACACATTCTTATGTACAGCATCTATGGTCACACTCCTGGGGTCTGGCCCAGCAGGTGAGGTGGTATCTTCCTCCTCCTGGCTGCTGGAGCCCTCATCCAATCTGCTTGATGAAGTGGCTGTGATGGCAAGGGAAGATGAGCAGAAACTCTGAGGACTCTCGGGAGTACTGGGAATACCAGCCTCGGGAGCCTCCTTCATATTGCCAGGCACTGGAGGGTGGGAGGAGAGACAGGTCTCCTTCAGAGCTTCGGAGACCTGTGTACCCTCCAGGCCCTGGGCCTCACTGTGGGTCTGAAAGGGTTGAGCAGGTGGGCACTGTGGATTCTTCTGAAGAAAAGGCATGATGACTCTTGTGGGTGGGTAATCAGGAGTGTGAACAGGAAGGTGGTCATTGGGGAATCACCCATGACATCAAGCAGCACAGAGGGCTCTTCCCTCGCTCAGCTGACTAGAATTCGAAAGGCTCAGATCAAAACCCTCTCAGCCCCAGTGGGCTGGAGGAGGGACTTCTTACTAGTGCTGAAATTTCCCCTCCCCCAACCTTCATAAATAGTGATTTGGTGGCATGTAAATTTCTTTCATTCCTAAGGCTTTTTTTTTTCAATTCTGGGGGGAAAAAAAAGGAAACCTCGGTAATTTCTACCATTACTTTCAATTCTCTTTCTCTGGAACTCTTATTATGTGAACATTTAATGTTCTCCGTGATTTTAACTGCTGTTTATTTTTGTTCACCTCAAGCTGTATTCTAAGTGAGTTCCTCCATTTTCTTACACAATTCTTTAATTCACTTTTTAAAAAAGAAGACATTTTTCTCACTTTCAAGAGAGCACATTTGTACATTTATTTTTTATTTTATTTCGTGTTTTAGAGAGAGGGAAAGTGGAAAGAAAGAAAGGGAGAGAAACATCAGTGTGAGAGAGAAACAGCAATCGGTTGCTCCTCACATGCACCCTGACAGGGAACTGAACCCATGACCTAAGCATGTGCCCTAACTGGGAATCGAATCTGTGACTTTTCTCTTTGCGGACCACGCCCAACCAACTGAGCCACACCAGTTAGGGCTAGGTTACTCTTTGAGCGCATTCAATCTAGAGTTTCTCCCACTGTGGCCTTTTACATTTCACTTAGGGTTTCTAATTGGTTATTCTCCCTATTATTTCACTTCAGCTTATTTTTGCTTAAAAAATGTCCGTTTGAAATGGATGGTGTGCATTCATCGCTGAACATTTTCAACCTTCTATTTTAGTCTTTTTTATTTCTTATTTGTATTTTTTTTAGTTTTTTAATTGATGTTTGAATACAGTTGTCTCCATTCAACGCCCCCCCGACCCACGCCCACCTCCCACCCCTGCTTGGCTCCATCCATGGGTCCCTCATTCATGTTCATTTACATCCTTTTCCCTTCTTTCCCACATTATTTCTTTTTTCTATTCTTTTACAACTTTCCAGAGGATTTTTGAGAACATTTCTGATTGTTCATTTCAAAGGCTATTTTTCATACCAAGTAGGTTCTTTTGTGTTTTGGAATTATGATTTACAAGCTCTTTTTGAGTGAGAAAATATTTGTTTTGTTTTTCCTTCTTACTTTCTCTCCATCCTGGCCCCTGGGTCTCAGCCTAGAACCAGAGCTCCAGATCGCGGTGATCCACCCCAGGATACTAGGGATATGGCAGACCTACTCCTAATCATGGGCCAGCAGAGAGCTTGTTGATTCCTGGTAGCAAGGCATTCTCTTTGCTCCTCCCCTCCCTCTAATCAGCCAGACTCCCGACAGCTGTTTTCTTCAGCTTCTTCTCACGAGCAGTGGAGAGCCCTCATTAGTCTCTTGTGTTGAGCTGTGAGCATCAGCCCCCACATTGTGGGGAGCACTGTTTTGCCCCCAGAGGAGCTGAACCCTTGCCCAGCTGTTCAGGTCCAGCTTCCAGACTTCCAGCCCACAGCCTGCGACTTCAGCCCCGCAGCTCTGAGTTCCTATTCCATTTCTGGTTCATGGAGATATGTAAGAGTCCAGTTGTGTTTTATTAAAAATCATTTTTATATTATAAACGTCATGGCTGGCTCTGTGTTTGAAGCAAGGGGCTTTTTGGAAACATAAACTCACTTCCTTATGTTGACTTCAACCTCCTCACACCTGCTTTCTGTCCCCACCCTTCTACTGAAACCACGAACTCAAAGTCCCTGGTGATCTCTCTAGGTTACCAAACCCAGCAGACATTTCTGTGTCCTAATCGTGTTTGGTTGGAAACTTTAGGCATAACTCTGTTCTTAAAACATCACTCCCTGTGTGGCCACCCCACATTCTCCCGGTTCTCATTCTCATTGTCCTTTGCAGCTCAGGGGGTCAGCAGTTTCGAGCCGTTCCTGTGTCTTCTGGCATTCATTGTTGCTGATGAGTAGCTTGCTGAAGTTCGTTAGTCTTTTGTAAAGAAGTCTCGTCTTTTCTCCTAGGTTGCTTTGGAGATTTTTGTTTCTTATATTTGCTGCTCTCAGTTTGAACATGCTGTCTAGGTATGATTTTTTAAAATACTTTGCTCAATATCTTGTGACCTGCACCTGAAGGACAACAGGAGCTCAGGTTTCGGTTTCCAACTGAGCATAGATGACTCGTCTTCTTCCGGCGACTCAGGCCAGTGGTAAGCTTTGCGGCTCCATCTCTAGGCGGGTACGCCAAGTTTTCTTTCCTCATGCAGAGAGGAGACAGGGCCCGCACCCCAACTCCAGGTCTCGTCAGGGCTCAGGCCCTCACCTCCTGTTTCCACATCAACATTAACAACCCTCCTTAATCCCTGAGATCTGCCCTGTTTCAGTTTAGGGCTCTGCTCACTGGGACAGTTTTGGGTTCCCTTTTGATTTCTGGCACTTTGGAATTTCCCTTTCGTGCTTTCAAACTCAGATATCTCCTAAGGAAAACTACCTGGCATTTCTCTTTGTGTGAGAGGTGAACCCTGCTTGAGTTCCGTCAGCTTGTCTTGGTTTTGGGATACCATTGTGGAACTCACAAAGTCGAGAATTTGACTCCTGCCCCTCACTGCGTTCTTTCCAGGCCTCTTTGCTGTGTTCATAAGCTTCATCGCTGAGATCTAGCACAACTAAGCCAACCAGAACTGAGTTTCAGTCAATGGAAGCTAATTTTAGTACAGTGGAGTTTGGGAATTTCTGATCTTTAGGATGAAGGTCAAGTTCCCCAAACCCTAAATATGTTCTTAACTCTATTTCCTGTTACCTTCTTTTACACACCAATACTTTTAACAAACCAAAATACTTGTACCCTGAGCCCTCTCGTATCTAAGACGTTGAATATGTTGCTCCCTTCGCCTTTCACACCTTTACCAACACCGCAAACCCGCCCCTCTGGGTTTCTGTGGCAGGCAGGCAGCTGGGGGGCACAGGGCTGAACCTATCCGCTGATGATTAGGACCGGGTTCTGCTGCAGCTTCTCTCTCTTTTTTACCCACCTGAGCTTCAAGTTTTCTCATAGGAAACAGAGATGGAAATATCTACTCCACAGATTTAAAATTTCTTTTAATATTCTTGTGGTTTTGAGTGGTAGAAAACCTAAACCAAGCTGGCTTCCAACAAAGGGCACTTGTTGGCTTATACAGTTGGGCAGGGGCAGCGACAGCTTCAGGCATGGGTGAACTCAAATCTCAAATAATGTCGTCAGGACCCTGTATGTCCCCTTCCCTCAGCTCTGCCTTTTGTTCTGTCACCCTCAGACTCAGGTTCAGAGAGTGGCCAGATGGCTGGCAGCAGTCCCAGATCCGTGAGTTTAAGGACTGCGTGCCTCAAGTCCTGCTAAGCTTGAGACCCTCTTTCTCAGAAGTCCTAGGTAAGTTCTTGTTGCTCTCATTGGGTCTCGTTCCTATTCCTGAGGTAGTCACTGTGGCCAGGGGCACTTGAGGCTTCAATTTGCTGGGGCCCCAGGAGACTGTTCCTACCTCGGCCCCTTGGGTGCAGCTGGGCTGGCAGCATGTGGTGTGAGAGTGGGTGGGTGGAGGCTCTTGGGCGAGAAGCTAACCTTTCATTGCAGTCACGGCCAACTCAGCTCTTGCTCTTTCCACAGTGGGTGGAGTGGGGTGAGAGAAATTATTTCAGGAAGACGTGCCCTTGCATTGATTGATTGGTTGACCTGGCCAACCTAAGGCCATTCAGTGAAAAGTCTTTGTGGTTTCTTTCTTTATTTGTTTATTTCATTTCCAGTTAGTTTTCCCCTTCCTGCCCTCCTTATAAGGAGGAGGGCTTCAGGAAAGTGCAGACTGAAAGAATTTCCCAAAGGCACTGACCATCAGGGTAGGTTTGTAGCTCCCTCCCTGAGGCCTGAGCTGCCAGGGAGTTTTGAGTTTAATGAAAGGAACTGGGTATCAGTTCTAGTCGAGCAGCTGGAAGCTCAGCCAGTGAGTCTGTTCTCCTGTGTCTGTGGAGTTGTGTTCACTTCCTTAGATTTCCTATCTTAACACGGAGCCTGGAGATACTTGGGCCATACAAGACTTTGGGAAATGAGCTCTTAAAAGACAGAAAGAAGGAAGGACCCAGCTCACCCAGTCTGTAGGTGGCCCCTGCTGCAGAGTTGACCTGAAGCAGCTTTTTTTGGCTGATTTTGCAATATAGACACCAACTCTTCTCACACACAGGTGTTAAGCAGGAAAGGTGATCTGGCTTAACATATAATATGTTGAGCTCTGGCCAGTGTGGCTCAGTTGGTTGGAATGTCATCCCATAGACTGAAAGGTTGTGGGTTCGATTCCTGGTCAGGGCACAGACCTAGGTTATGGGTTCAATCCCTGGTTGGGTTGAGTATGAGAAGACAACCAATCAATGTTTCTCTCTTACATCGATGTTCCTTTCTCTTTCTCTCTAAAGCAGTGAAAAACATCCTCAGGTGAGGATTTAAAAAAACAAACAAACCATATAATATATTGAGGCTGTAGGGATCTAGTAGTTTTCAGCTTTCCTTCTCTTAAGTTATAGCAATGATGCTGTTCTAGGAATCGGGCCGTAGCAGGGCAGGAACCACAGGGGCACTTTGGTAGAGAAGGGAAGGTCCATGCTAATGTATTCTGAACATGGATATAATAAGCACTTGATTAAGTTGCACAGTCATTGTTGGAAACAGTGTTTCAGCCTCTGCACATCAAAGACAATCGCTGCAGGGTGGGGGAGTGGGACTGAGGATTGGTCAAGGGTGTTGTTAGCAGGTCAGGAGGCACCAAAGGAAAATCTGAGCTGGGCCGGTCAGCAGCACCCAGCCTGGTGCTGGGTGGGCTCAGCAGCAAAGCTGAGTGTTGCTGAAAAGGAACTTGCCGTTCACTGCCTTCACTTCCTGGACTGTGCGAGTCAGTGCACGCTCATTTCTGGAAGAATATCCCTCGACTTCCAGGTTCCGACCTTGCCGCCCCTCCGCGTCTGCTTTTTCCCCAGTGGGCATCTTAACTCTCTTCCTGACACTGGCTTCCTTTTAGGGCCTCGGCGTTACTCTCACCACCTTTTTGGGTAATATTCTCGTTGCCTGAACCTGCTCCTTGATCTCTTTTCCCCACAAAAAGCCACAGGTACCCTGTGCAGGGACCCGCAACAGCCTGGCCCTATAGGAAGAGCCTAGACTGGGAAGCCACACAGAGGTGGGTTCTAACGCTATCTCTGTCATTTATGAACAGAGCAAACATGAGCAACTTATTTAATTTCTCTGAGGTTCAGTTTCCTCATCTGCAAAATGGGGACAATTGATCTTCCTGGGTTTCTATGAGAATTTGATGAGAAAAATGACCTAGGACAAGGAGCAGGCTGCCTCTTTGTAAATGGCTGCTCTTACTAAGAGTGAAGACCTGGGCCCTGGCTCGTGTGGCTCAGTTGGTTGGAGCATTGTCCTGTACACCAAAGGTCATGGGTTTGATTCTGGGTCAGGGCACATACCTAGGTTGCAGGTTTTATTCCCGGTTGGGGCATGTATGGGAGGTAACTGGTCGATATCGCTTGCTCACATCAATGTTTGTCTCTTTCTCTCAAAAAAAAAAAAATCACTGAACATATCCTCAGGTGAGGAAAAGAAAAGTTAAAAAGAGTAAAAAAGAGCGAAGACCCGGCTGGAGCAGACACAGCACACAAATACCACCCTCCCATCTCGGCAGTGATAGCGTCTGGCCAATAGAATCAGGCGTTTACCCTGCGGAAAAGTGCTGCATAGATGGAGCCTTCACTTCCTCGTTTGTAACCTGCTGCAGTGTTTCACAATCTGTCAGTCAGGGCATTGTTCTTAATAGCTGAAGTTCCTCCTGCTACAATGTGTCACATCAGACTTGATTTAAAATACTGTAACGCACGAATAGACCCAGGAAAATGAGCAGATTTTTCTATGAGTCAGAGGCATTCACAGACCTTGGGTTTACTCTTACCTTCAAAAGACCAGGGGTGCAAGGAGGGCACCAGGGAATATTTGCTGTGTGACCCCTGCAGACAAGGGACTGTGCTGCACTATGCTGGGAAGTTCCGAGAGGAGTGACAAGACCCTCTGAGACTCATGTCTTGTTTGGACTAGCCAGCTCAGTCTCTCTCTCTCTCTCTCTCTCTGTTTTTTTCAGTTGCCAGTAAATGACTGATCCTAATTTATAAAGCATAACAACACAGCAAAGAAATTTAATAGGACTGATCATATTAGTGGCTAATCTGATAGCAAATTGGCTCCGGCAAGGATTGAAATGAAAATTATGTGTCAGCTTCCATCATTTAAGCAGATGACACTAGGCAGCCCGATGTAACAGATCACTTCATTCAACCATGCAGGTGCATTTTGAAGCGAATACTTCTTGTTGGGCTGTTACTATGAATCACTCTTTTCCAGCTATGTGGCCCAGGATGTACACGTCTAAGAGGCTCCAGTGGGAGGAGTATGTTTGCCCTGCCTGGCAGCACAGGGCCAGTGTCTCAGCTTTCACACATGTCCGCTCTATAGACACACTCTACGCCTATGGGCTGAGGTTACCCACTGGCAGCCCGAAGACCACGGACACCCTGTGGATGTGTCCTCTTTGGCCCCAGTGTTAGTTGTTAAGTTGAATTGGTTGCTCTAATCTAAAACTTGATAGATTCACATGATCCAGCTTTTTGACTCTTCTTAGAAAACGGAAGACCTGGCAACAGCAAAGTTGTGTTCTCTAACAGTAACATCACCTGGGTCTGAGTGGAGATGCCCAGGTTGTGGATGGGACCACCATTTCCCACTGCCTCACTCCCACTCAGTTTCATTCATGAATAGAACCTACCTGGGGCCTGAGGACATTTGAATTGCTAGTAATGTGTTCCTTTGGGCTCTCTAATCTCTCCTCCCCCACCTGAAACAGATCAGTGTTTGTGATTCCTGCAGAGATGCCTCCCTGGATTTATATTTAATGCCAAGCACGGCTGAAGGCATGTGTCATGCTACCCACGGCTTCTCGGGTGAGGATCAAGAAAAGCAATCTGTCCTTGAAATTTGCTTCTCTGCATGTTTCTAGGTTCTTTAAAATCCAGGGGGCTTCTGTGTGTGCTGAGGAAAACCCTACAACTTCCAGTATAAGCAATGCTCAACGTATCAAATTTATATGCCTAATAAGACTTAAAAAAGAAAAATTTCTTAAACTACATTTTTACCTTTAAATCCTGATTACAAATTATATTTCTTTTGGGTGAAAATAACAGAAAGCCCTGACTCAAAATGGCTCCAACAGTAAGAAAATGTATAATCTCCCATAACTGGAAGCCCTGAGCTGGGGCGGCCTGGGGGCCCCATGTGCCTGGGCTCCAGCTCCCCCCATGCTGACGCCCCCAGGCCTGCTCTCCGTGTGTTGGCAGCACCTCGCACTGCCACAGCATCATCACAGGAAGGCACAACAATTCAGAGGAGGAAGGGGGACTCATTTCTCTTTTGGGGGGACCGTGGAAATCTCCCTCAGAAGCCCCACAGTGGACTTTCACTCCCATTTCATTGGACAATGCTATGGAGCATGCCCATTCCTAGACCAGTCACTGGCAAGGAGAATGGGCCGGCTGGTGGGCTTTTTAACTAATCGCCCCAGGGCAGAAGAGTGTTGGGGAATTCTGTGACACTGATCGTTGTGTAACTTAATTCCCCTAAACAATCCAAGTTGTAATCCTAAATCCAACAAAACTAATTCCTTCAACATCTCAAACATCCTAACACCGAAGAGCAGATAGAAACATGAAACTAAAATAATCCCAAAGGCTATAGCCACAGTTAAATCTAATTTAAAAACATTAAAAGCATGGTTATAATTTCTCTTTCATGACCTCTATACTTATTCTTATGAACAATATTTATTTTGATACTTTTCTAGGGTTACAGTAATTTTACTCGACCCCAAATGAAAATAGTACCATCTTACACTGGCGAATATAGTAGGTTGTTTGTTTTAGGTCATTTATGTAGGTCGGGTTATTTATAATGGACTCTTGGGGCAGGGGGTTTGGTGGGAACTTCTACACCTGGGCTGGCATGCATCAGCCTGCTTACCTTCGTTATAGAAGCTTTATTGAGATAAAGTCCACGTATCATACAGAGCACCACTTAGAGATACAATTCAGTGGTTTTTAGAACACTCATAGAGTTGCGCCATCAACACCACAATCGGTTTCAAAACATTCCCATCACTCCAATAAGAAACCCATTAGCAAGTCGCTCTCTGTGTCCCCTTCCTCCGAGCCCTAGGCACCCGCTAACCCATTTTCTGTCTATGTGGGGTTGCCTGCTCTGGATGTTTCACATAAACGGGATCAGATACTGCACAGGGGCCACACCCCTGTTTCCATTAAACTTTACCTGCTCTATCAGTGGCACTTGTCGTACGCACACCTTTCAGAGATTTCCTGAAATTATGTACTTTTGAAGTTTTGCTTAGTTAGTGGCATATAATTGGCTGCACTGCCTCTGTTATATCCTGACCCAATTGTTTAAAATGATGAAAATATAAATGTAGCTTATATATTAGGCCTTCGATCCCTTCCTTTCTTCTTCCATGCCTTCCTTCCTTTTTCCTTTCTTTATCCCACAAATAAGTATTGAGTATCTTCTCTGTGTCAAGTTTTACACCAGGTGCTGAGTGTACGTACAGCAATGAACGTGTAGGAGGGCCTTTCCTCTCCTGGACTACACGTGGAGGTCCTGTCCCTTCTGCTGATGAGGCCCCGAGGGTGCTGCTGAGACACCATTTCACACCTGTTCAGTGGGTCCCCAGAGGAGCTGCCTGCCCCCTCTCATATTTCCAATATTTTCCCAACCCTCCCATCATCTTCAGGTGTATAATTACCATCATTTATGCAGACTTTTCTATACATGCTTAATTATCTTATTATAATAATAACTCATGAAATATGGATCAGATTTGCTTTGTCATCAATTTTTATTTGATTACAACACTAAATTGTGCATTTATTTCATATTAATACTTAGATTCTTCCAAAAAAGGATTTAAATTGAAGTAGAAAACAGGTTATTTATAAGTAGCCAAGGTATAGATAAAAACAGCTAACTGGAAAATCTTTCTTACAGTTGAGCACTAAGTTTATCTTGGACCAAAAAGAGATTGCAAGCAAGTTTGCATCAGTGAAGAGACTTCTGAATGGTGATAGATGGTTCAGATAAAAATTATAAAAAAGATTACATACCATAGATTTGGTGAGGAGTTAATAATCAAGGAAGTATATGGTATACTAAGGAAGTGTATTTTTATATCAGAACAAAAATAACTTAGAGTTGGATAAAAATGGAAAGTTTTAATACAAACTGATGGACATTTAAAAATAAAAATATTGGGCTCCGGCTGGGTAGCTCAGTTGGCTACAGCATCATCTCAATATGCCAAGGTTGCAGGTTCCATCCCCATCAGGGCACATACAAAAATCAACCAATAAATGTGTAAATAAGTGGAACAAAGTCTCTCTCTCCCTTTCTCTCTAATAAATTAGAAGATATATATTTTTCAGGTTCATCACGTGGAGACAACTTTACTCACTACCAAATTGATTTGCATACTCAACCACCAGATTTTGGGTTCTAATATGCTCCTTAAAAGGAAACCAAGGCTTTTAGAAGCACAGCCAATTCCAAGAGAAGCTTGTCACATCTAAGAAAAGGATACTTCCAAAAAATACTTGAAATAGTACTGATTGCACACTGAGACCTATATAACAGCATCCTTACTGGCCATGTGATTCTTTTGAACATCAAAAGAGAATAATAATTACAGTTATTTATAACATTTACAAAAGTCCATGTGTCAAAGTTACAATTTATGAAAAAGTATGTGAAAAGATCATTATAATACAAAATGAGGATACATATAATAAGATATATTTAAATTCTTATTAATTTTCAAAGTAGGTGTTAATATTTTGGGCTGCTTTGGTCTTCCGTTAAGTACATTTTGTGTCTAAAGTGCAAATACACATTTCTCTCTGTGTAATGAGGAAGACTATATACAGCAGGGGTGTCCAGACTTTTGGCGTCTCTGGGTCACACTGGAAGAAGAGTTGTCTTGGGCCACACATTAAATACATTGTGACATGTAATCACAAAAAGTCTCATAACGTTTTAAGTAAATTTATGATTTTGTGTTGGGACACATTCACACAATTCCTGCTTGTACAGAACTCTTTGGTTCACTTGAATTGTAGCAAGAGCAGGAAAAATGATAAACCCGATGGTCACATGATGACCAGGTAAAAAGAGGCCTGAGAACATGCTACAGGATGGCATGTTAATCAGATGTCATAAAGAAGGAAAGCTGACCTGCAAACTCGATCTTTTTGCTGAGAGGTAACACCTTTGGATGATTTTACTAATATATTAAAGGTCCAAAGAGAGAGAAAGATTGGAACTATGGGGAGGACCAGGAAGCCACCCTGGGCACCCAATGAACAGCTGTGGACTGGAAGCGCAGCCGCACCCCCGGGGCCTGGCCTCCGCAAGGCGTCAGCAGACGGGACGGGAGCGCCACCCAACTAAGTCCAGCAGGGAAAGGGCCCACACGCTCATTGCTGTATCTCGAGTGCCTGGCACAATACCTGACACAGGGAAAATGCTCGCTACTTATCTGTGGCAGAAAGAAAGAGAAGAGGAAGGAAGGCATGGAGACAGAAGGGAAGAGCGTGAAGAATGGAAGGAAAAAGATATTTTCGGCGTTACTGATTCCCATCTCCCACATCTTTATTGAGGTGTAACTGATGAATAAAAATTGCATATATTCAAGATGTATGACTTGATGCTTTGATGTACATTGTGAAATAATTGCCTCATTCAAGTTAATTCACGTATTTATCACCTCACATTGTTACCTTTTAATTTTAGTTTTGCGGTGAGAACATTTAAGATCTACCCCTTGGCAAATTTCAAATGTACAATATAGTATTGTTAACTACTTTCACATCGGACCTTCAGAACTTACTTATCTTGCCAAACTGAAACTCTGTGCCGTTAACCAACATCTCCCCTTCCCCCTCCCCCCAGTCCCTGGCAACCACCATTCTTTTCTCTGCTTCTGTGATTCATATATGAGTGAGATCATGTGGTATTTGTCTTTCTGTGCCTGGCTTATTTCCCTGAGCATAACGTCCTCTGGCTTCATTCGCGTTGTCACAGACATCATGATTGCCTTCTCCGTAAAGGCTGAATAACATTCCATTGTATAGGCATAAACCACATCTTCTCTATCCATCGACCCATAGATGGACAGTGAGGTTATTTCCATATCTTGACTGCAGTGAACTTGGTAGTGCAGATATCTCTTCAAGACGCTCATTAAATTTCCTTTGGATATATATGCAGAGTGAGATTGCTACATCATAAGGTTGTTCTATTTTATTTTTTTGAGAAACCTCTATACTGTTTTCCATAATGGCTGTAACAGAAGAACAAATATTTGATGCCTCTTCCAGAGAAACAAAATGGATAAAAAGCGGTGACCGCTTCTTACCACTATCTCCATAGTTTTCCGTTGAGGCCTGAGGCCTGAGTTGTGCTGTCCTTGCTAGGAGTCAGTAAAGAAGGGTATTCAGCCTGCAGCTGAATGGGCCCTCGGACACCAGTGTTTGGCTTGTCCTAGCTCCCAGAGTATGTGTGTACACGTGGTTAGAGGTTTCCAGCAGATTGAAACCATAGATGTCCCCATTAGAAAAAGGTGGTGGGGAGGAGGGAACCACATGAAAATCCCTGAATGGGGACTTCAGGGGGCCTTCATAGCTGCTCCCCTGCTTTCATGCCCCAAGCTGAAATAAATGGCCAGGGTAGCTGCAGCTGAAGCTTTCTTTGCCATTTCCAGGTCAAACAGGCTGAAATTTCATCCATTAGAAATTAATTTGCAGAAAGGAATTCTGACCCAGACTGCCACATGGATGGACCTGGAGGACATTATGTTAAGTGAAATAAGCCAGTCACAAAAAGACAAATACCATAACGTGTATTTTACCCCATACACACAAAAAACTTTAAATCAGTTGGGTATATATATTTGAGTGGGTTCTCTGCTGCTCCATTGCATAAGAACTCTTGAAATTGGGTATAATTGGGTTAAGTGGGCCCCATGATCACTTTATTTTTCAAAATAGATTTAGCTATTTTGGTTCTGTCCTTTAATGGGAAAAAAAAGGTTAATTTACAATTATAGTTTACATTTATATATAATACTCAAAGACTGGCTGAAGATAAAGACGCATTGGCCATTCAAACTTAAATGTGGGTGGCTTTAACTCAGGTTGCTCTCCTACATTCAGGAGAAGGGGAGTTTTGATAGAGAAGGTGGAGCGGAAGGATCAAGAGTTAGCTCAGGAATGAGGGGCACCATGAAGGGAGAGTGGGCCTCAGAGGGGTGCTAGGGTTAAGGAGACTTTGGACTACTCTGGCTGTGCTTTCTTAGCCTCTCATGAACTTCTCTTTAAGCCACTCCTTAAATTGTGGTGTTTGTTGGGACTCTACCTTTGTTCTGTCTTACTTTCTACTCTCTCTTGCTGATCTTGTCTCCTTGTCTACTTGTATGTCACACCTGGGCTGGACATTACCCATAAGCCCTCAGTTCACAATCTTGCCTTTGGCCTCCGGACTCATGTACAAATCAGGTCCTTTTTCAGGCTCTGCCTCCCACCCTTGTGTTTGCACTTTGGTTGATCTCCCTGATTTCTGTACCACTGCTTTCATATCGGATTCCCCTCCACTCTGTCTAGTCCTTTTGGATTTCACTACTCATTTGGAGGGTCTGCCTGACTTTTGGATTCAGTTTTTCTTAAAAAACACATACACACGTACTCTCTTGGATCACCTTTCTGACTGCCAAGGCCAAGGTTTCTTAGCCCATGTTTCTGACACCAATTCCGATGTGTGGGATTTTTTTTTTTTTTTTCTCACACCAAGCAATTCTCCAACACCAGCCGGTGTCATTTCTGACCCTACCCGGAGATAGCATCAGCTCCCACAGTTAAGGGCTCAGTCTCACAAGGTTGCCCAGACTTCAGACGCCCATCACATCTAAGCACAGGTTGTTATTTGCGTGTCTGACCTGCTGGCTAGAAATCAGAGGTTCCCATGACCAACCTTTGATTTGCTGGAGTAGTTCATAAAACTCAGGAAACCAGTTTACTTCTTAGATTACATAGGATATCAAAGGATACGAACGAACAGCCAGATGAAGAGATACATAGGGTGAGGTCCCAGACCCAGAAGCTTCTGTCTTTGTGAAGTTTGGGGCCTGGCATGTGGATGTGTTCAGGTTCAACAACCTGGAAGCTCTCTAAACCTTGTCCTTTTGGATTTTTATGGAGGCTTCATGACATAGGCATTATTGATTAAATCATTGGTCAGTGGTGATTGATCCAACCTCCAACTTCTCCCGCCTCCCCAGAGGTCAAAGGGGGGGGCTGAGGGTTCCAACCCTCTACTAATAGGGTTGGTTGCTCTGTCAACCAGCTCCCACCCTTAGGTACTTTTGGGAAGTTACACCATTAACATAACAAAAGACACCTTTGTCCTCTAACCACTTAGGGAACTCCAAGGGTTTTTTGGAGCTCTCTGCCAGGAACAAAGACCAAATATATTTCCTGTTATAACTCGCAATATCACATAGCCAAACACCATTGTATGTAGATCCCTCCTCCTTCATCTCCCGCACGCTTTCCCCTCTTTCTTCCATACTTTTGCACACACAGCTACCTCTTTCTGGAATGTCCTTCCTTCCCTTCTAATCCTTGAGACTTTATCTCCACCCCTGAGAAGCTGGTCCTCATCCCTATCCCCACCTATCCTAATGGGTGGGTCAGGCCAATGGATTTTCATGCCTTTGGTGAGGCAGTAGATCTGGCCTTGGTCTCAGTGAAAGATCATTAAACCAGGGTTTTCTGTAGAACTCTGGGCTCAGCTAGTGGAGCCTGAGACGCTTGAAGAGTTAGGCCTGTCACACAGTTCTTATAATTAAAAGGTCAGATTTTGCTGCTCTTGCACCTTGAGCAAACCACCCACCCTCAGGGCTTCAGAGGCTTCAATCCTGGTTGGCACCAGACCTCTATTATTATTATTCTCTTTCTTCTTGTTCGTCACCACTGCCTCCCCCGTTTGGATGGGCTTTAGTGATTGTGTTTTCACAGCTGTTCTCTTATTTGTTCCTCACAATGACCCACCCCGTGAGGCGGACAGGGCTGTTGTTTTTGCTCAGTGAGGAGACTGTAATCTCACCTGGCTCTGAGGACACGAGGCAGCCCTGACTCCCTGAGGCTCTGCTTAAAGCCTGGGACCTGCTTATGAAAGTTCCTGTGGAACCAGAAGCTCCCTCCTGTCCCCAGGAAAGCTATGGGGTAATGGCAGTAACGAAGATGCTATCAGCTGCTGAGTGGCCAGTGTCGGGGGACACCACTCCCACATCTGCCGACTTCAGGCACAGTCGTTCAGCATTTCTGCTTCTTGCTGCCAGATTGTGCCCACTGATTACAGGGTATGTCAGACTTTGGGGGGAGATAAAGGCTCTGCAGAGCTAACCAACAGACCTGGTGTTCCTGTCTGACTAGGCCTCAGATGCTGACCTCTGCCATTTGTCCTCCGGTCTCAGCGCTCTCGCCATTGCTCTCCACTGGAGAGTCGCGCTGGCCTTCACTTGCCTTTCGTGACTAAACCACGATCCGTCCAGGCTGTTCTTCCTGTCTGTGAGGTTCTTCCTTCATTTTTGCCCAGTTAACTGCAACTCATTCTTCAGGACTCAGACCCGTCGTCACTCCTCATTTGCAGGCTGGCCTGTCCCCGGCAGAGCAGCACGTTCACCTGCATGCCCTCTCCTGCGGGCCCATACTTTTCCTTCGTATTACTGAGCAGAAAAAGACAGGATGGTCTGAAATGCTGTCTGCAAAGGGGAGAGTAATGCCATTTATTTGTAACACTCAGAAAGCCATAGATGTTAGCTATGACCAAGCGGGTCCTGAATGAAAGAACATAGGCCACCCAGCCAAAAAGAGTTTAAAAACATTTCAAGGCTTTCATCCGCACTTTTCAAACACAATGGAGCTGTGTAGTCTCCCATGAGCTCTCCTAGAAGGCCCCCTTTCCCATCTTCTGCCCTCACAGTTTATAGCTGTTTTTTCTTTCTTCTCAACAACTGCCCTAAAAAGCTCTGCCTTGTGGTCTTTATACCCTCTTCTTTTCTTCCTAATTCTCCATTTAAAAAATGTTTTTTTAAAAAAATTTTTAAAGCCGCTCAAGAACTGGTCTGGGCAGGTAGGACTCTTGTTGGAAGGCAGGGGAGGGGAAGAGCCTGAGTAGGCTAAGCCAGGGTCGTCTTTGGTAGTTAGGGGAAGGAAACATCACCTTGTCACTGTTGTTCGGCTATCTAATGCTACGTAACAGACTCCTCAAAGCTTAGTGACGTAAAAGAAGAACCATTTTACTATGCTCATGATTCAGTAGGTGGGAAGTTTGGGCAGACCCCAGAGGGGATGGTTTGTCTTTGTTTCCCAGCGTGTGCGGCCTTAGCTGGGTTGGCTCGAATGGTTAGAGGTGGCAGGGACAGCTTGACTGGGGTAATATGTCTGGAGTTTTGGTTCTCCATGTAGTATCTGCTGGGACTGGGATGTCCAGGATAGCTCCTTCACTCACATGGGCGATGTCTGGGCTGGTATGGTCGAAACGGCTGGGGTCTGGCCAGCATTGTTCTCTCTCTCTATGTGGCCTTTCCATGTGGAAATACCAACTTCTCACAGCATGGCTACAAGGTTCAAAGAGTAGGAATCCCAAGAAATCTGGGTGAAAGTTGTAAAGCTTTTTATGACTTGGTCTTAGAAGTCCCAGGCTGTCATTCTTGCCACATGACACTAAGTCCAGCTCATATCGAAAAAGAGGGAAATTAGACTTTACCTCTTGGCATACCACGCAGCATGGATCTATAGGGAGGGACAGAGTGACTGACAGCCGTCTTGGAGACTACCCCATCCCAGCTACCAGAAATCACGTGCCTTTCAGGGAATTGACTTGAAGTCCAGGAACTCGTCAAAATCAGGTTCAAGTGGATGAGGCTCCTTGATTGCAACTCTTGTTCATCTGAATAACTGTGAGTTAAAGAGACAAGCTATTTGTCCCTTCCCTGCTTGTGTTGAGGGTCCCTGAGACCACTACCAGGTGTGATGATTCACTAGGAGGACTCAGCATAGGGTGATATCACTCCTAAGGTTATTACAACAAAAGGATACAGAGAAAAATTGGCAAAAGGAAAAGGCAATGGGGGCAGTATCCAGAGAAGGCCAGGTGATGTTTCCAGAGTCCTCTTCCAGTATAATAACAAAGACATGCTTAATTTCCCCCCAAATGAGTTGTGAAATCATGTGTGGGATGCTGTCAACCAGAGGAATTCATCAGAGACTCAGGGTTCTTTTTGAAGGATGGTCATGTCGGTAGCCTTTGCCTGACATGTACCCAAATCACAGACTCCCAGAAGGAAGACAGGTGTTCAACATAAACCATATTATTTGAGTAAACAGTTTAGGCATAGAGAGCTACTCTTATCAGTTAACGATGGGAATCTTCTTGAAATCTAGGTTCCCAGTTGCCAGCCAGAGGCCAATCTTATAGGCAGAACTTTCTAAGGATAAACAGTCAGGCCTGCTATGTCAACTCCTTTTTGCATACTGGCCAACATGTACTGGTAATGCAGGGACAGAACCACAGCAATAAAAACACCCATTTAAAAAAGTGATGGACGAGGAATGAGACACATAGCTGTGGCTGATCCACAGCAATTCTGAAATCTCTCCAGGTACATGCTTCTAGTTCCTTGACTGAGGCCTGCTCCATCGGAGTGTTTCTCGGCTCTTCCCTCTGGGCTTTTGGCTCTGCACTGGGTCATTCTTCCTTTTCTGGAAGAGATAGCTTGTGTTTTCAATGATTTGCTTTTCCAGTCTGTTTCTTTTTCACATGAAGTTGGATGTTCCAAGGCCTCTTTTCATTTTGAATTATCTCTGTTCTTTTTAGCCTAAGTTGGCAGTGCTTATACTGATACAATTCTTTTAACACCATTGCGGGTTTTCTGTTCATTGCATTTAGGTTTTCTCTATTAGATACAAGCCAAATCCTAAAATATCCTAAGACGATCAACTCTCTTCCTTGGGCTAAGCATCAAGATACTCTGAGGTACTACTCTTAAAGTCACAGAGCCTTTTTGTCTAATTGGGAGTGTCTATGAAGCATGCCTTTCAATCTTACATCTGTCTCCTGAGCTGAAAAAAAATCTTAAAGTCATTTTTACCCAGAGGCCACATTTTAATTGGAGTGGGCTCAATTTAATCTTTTCTATTAGTCCATATCCTGCTTGAGAATCTCAAACTGGGAGAGACTGGGGATTAGAAACAGTTTTATTTTTGAACCTAGCAATTCTTTTTTTTTTTTTTTTGGAATCCTCAACCAATGACATGTTTATTTATTTTAGAGAGAGGGGGAGAGAGGGGGGGGGAAGAGAAACATTGATGTGAGAGATAAACATCAAGGGGTGGCCTCTTGCACACAATTGATGGAGCCTGAACCTACAACCCAGGCATGTACCCCAATTGGGAATCGAACCTACGACCTTTTGGTTTACAGGATGATGCTCCTCCAACCAACTGAGCCACACTGGCCAGGGCTGAATCTAACAATTCTCGGCTCCTTTATAGTCCCTCTAAATTCTGCGTGAAATTGAACAATTTCTTTTTTTTTCTTTTTAAAAGATTTTATTTATTCATTTTTAGAGAGAGGGGAAAGGAGGGGGAGAAACATCGACGTGATGGGTTGCCGCTCACCCATCCCAAACTGGGGACTTGGCCTGCAACCCTGCTGTGCCCTGACAGGAAGTCGAACCAGCAGCCTTTCAGTCCACAGGCTGATGCTCAACCCACTGAGACCCACCAGCCAGGGTGAACAATTTCTTCTTTAATCCAACTCCCTTCTTGTACTTTGTCTTAGACAAATAGAAGCCAATGGCAATTTCAACATTCTGATTGAAAATCTCCTTAGCCACATCTACAAGATGATGAAGTGTCCTTTTTACTTTTCATTAGATGCCCTTTTCAACTTGAATACTATGTTAGGCACCACAGCTGTCAAGCTTCCTGTCACTATATAATATGGGACATCTTTTATCCAACTGTATTAACTTGCTTGTGGTGCCATAATACGGTGCCCCAAACTAGGAGGCTTAAACAACAGAACTGAGTGGTTTAAAGAGCAGAAAGCTATTGTCTCACAGTTCTGGAGGCTCGAAGTCCAAGGCCAAGGTGTCAGTAGTGTTGGCTCCTTCTAAGAGCTGTGAGGAAGAATTGTCTCATTCCTCTCTCCTAGCTTCTGATAGTTTGCTGGCAGTTGCAGGATTCCTTGGCTTAAAGACCCATCACCTGACCTGTGCCTTTGATGTTCACATGTCTTTCTCCCTACGTGCATGTTTTAAGTCTGAATGTCCCCTTTTATCAGGACTCCAGTCATAATGAATTAGGACCCATCCTAATGACTTTATTTTAACCGGATTACCTCTGTAAAGACCATCTCCAAAAAAGATCATGTTCTGAGGTACTGGGGTTAGGGCTTAAACATGTGAATTTGGGGGGGAACATAATTCAACTCATACCACTAACCTTAAATAACAATCCCCTCACTGTCCTTCAAGCCTGCACTTGAGCCCATTTTTGCTCCTGCCCACTCCCTCTCCAAAGCCAACAGAGCACATATGTTTTTGTCAGCCGTGTCTAACTTCACCAATATCAATACGAGTTACAGGCTGATCAGGGAAGCAGCACCTTTGTGGAATACAGGAGTTATTATAGGGATTATATATATCACAATGGCAGGAGAAGCTAAGGAAGAAAAGGTCTGAAAGGAGATGGATGTAGAATGAGAGAAAAGTGACTAACCAGGGATCACAAAGAATGCTGGTGATGATGGCTGGGGACGTCTGTGTGATCTCTGCCTCCAGGAATGAGCCTGAAATTGATAGAGCATCATGTCTAGCAGTCAGGGCGAAAAGTTGGATTGAACTGGGGGAGAGTGAGGACAAACTAGAACCCACAAGGCCAAACTGGAACTCATGAGGGCAAATGGAACCCATAGCTATTCCATTGTGATGCCAGCTGTCTGCAGAGGTTGATGTCCTTTCCCCATAAATGCATTGCCCCTGCACCTGGAGAAGATGAAGTAAGAGATGTGATGGGAGCTGGAGGCGCTGGGGCCTGGCTGAGGCTCTGTACCAACAATGTGCGCCAGCAGATCATAACAAGTTTACAGTCTGCAACTGGCACCTGGTGTTCTATATCAACCACCAGAGCACAAGGGTGGCTTCACTTGCTCCTTCCAAATTTTACATACATTTCTCCTGTGGCCATTCCTATCCTGGAACCAGACTGGGAAGGGAAATTTGGGAAACTAAACTCCAGCTTAGCTAAATTGATACTGTACAAAACTGCCCCATCAGCCAAACCTCAACAATTGTCAGAGACCATGATGCTGTGTCTCACATATGTAAGTTTTTCATCTAAGCCTTAGAGTAGCTTTGTAAGATAAATTATTAGCTCATGGACAAGCACATGGTGATCTGGATTCTGCCCCATGTCTATGTGGTAGCCAGCTTCCAAGATGGTCCCAGTGATTTTGCCTACTGGTATTCAGGCTCTTTTGTAGTTCCCCTCCCACATTAACTAGGTCTGACCAGAGCACTCAGTAGAATATTGTAGGAATGGTGGTGTGTGACTTTCAAGGCTGGATCATAAAAGACATTGCAGCTTCTACCTTTCTCTTTCCAGGATCACTTGCTAGGGGAGGGAGGGGAAGCCAGCTGACACGTCATAGGGATACTCAAGTAGCCTGTGGGCAGACCCATTGGGAGGAACTGAGGACTTCTGGGAACAAGCACATGTGGGTGAATTATCTTGGAAGTGGATTCTCCAGCACCAGCCTAGGCTTCACATGACCACAGCCCCATATCCTGACTGAAATCTCCCAAGAGACCTCAAGCTACAACTATGCTTCTAAGTGGCTTTTAAAATTTGGACCCTTAGAAAATATGAGATACTGTTTATTACTGCTTAAAGCTGCTAAATTTTGAGGTAATTCATTACAGAGTGATAACCAATATAATCTGTTAAGTTTCAAAACACAGCTTTTTCTATGACATCATTCTGCTTTAAAATTGGTTTGGATTATGAGAATGGGGATTGTGGAAAAAGTAGGAATTTGGAAGTTCAGAATGTCCTGGTTAAGTGATTTAAAAAAAAAAAAGCTTTGAAATATCTGTTTCGACTTCCTGATACTGAGAGAGAAGGACTGTCATCTAGTGGTTAAGCTGAACCTTGAGATTTAGGGAGATTTCTTTTCTTTTCTTTTTGTCACTACCCAGACAAAGCCAAGCTGACATGCAGAAAATTAGAGGTGAGTCACATGCTTCTGCTAACTAGCACTCTTGGGCGGGAGTTGGGGAAGAAAAATGGTAGGAACTGCATTCTGGCTGGGCAAGCGAGGAAGCCACAGGCCTCTTGCTGCTGCCCTTCCCTTTAACTGGGCCATCCTCTCCCCTGGCCTGCCAGGTTTCCTTTGGCCCCAGGCTCACTGAAGCAGCCCCTTCCTTTTCTGCCCTTTCCAAATCCCTTCCCCTCATGATGGATGCTCTTTTCCTTTTTTATAAAGTGCATATGTGTGCACTTAGGAACATAAAAGAGAAAAAAACCCCAAACTTTGAGCACTGTGTCCTTTTGCAAACTCTTGGTGTTTGTTCCTCTCTCCATATTGTTGAGATTTGGTCTTGGATCAGAGGTGAGGCATTGTGCCTGGTGACCTAATCAGGCGGGAATTATCCAGCAATATTTATTATGCAAGGAATCAAGCACTAGTAGAACCTTTCCAGAACATCTGGTGCGATCATGTTCATTTAATATGTGGAAAATCTGAAGCCCAAAGAGCTCAAGTTACTATTAACAGATACTACTTGAACAGTTACAAGGAGGAGAACCCTCTTCTGGACTTGGAGAAGTTCTTTCAAAAGGCCCACCCACTCTGATTAGTAAGATGGGTGGGGTGATGTGCTGGGGTCGGTCTAGATTTCGATGCAAGCACAGAAACCCCAGGAACAGCAGCATAACCCGGATCCAACACTTCCGCAGTTGTCAACTGATCCTCAGCAGCGGAGGGCTGGACAGAAAAGTGTGCCTGACTCTCTGACTTCTAAACCCACCTTAAACCTCGTGTCTGCGCACACAGGAGGCATCAAGAAACGTTTGCGAAATCAATGAATCAACTTCCCTCAGAAACCCTTCCTTGCCTCCATCCCCCACCACATCCTCTCCCTCTAGGGACTGCGCTAGGTTTTGAGCTCCCGCCCGAGGACTTCTCGGGGTCTTGTCTAGTATCTTCAGACAGTGACCACGTTCCCGGATCAGGACCAGGGCACCCTCGTGCCCTGCGAGCAGCCGGCTGGAACCGGACAGGGAGCTCACTTCGACTCTCATATTTTTCCTTGGGATGGAGGCTCTTGTTTCAGGGGCACGCGAGCAAAGAAACAGCTCCACTGGCCTGGGGAACACTAGGGAGCCGTGGGGTGGCGTTTACCCTCTTCGCAGGACCCAGGGCCCCCGACCCACCCCTCACTCCGTCCGCAGCCTGCGGGTCTGGGCAGGCGCGCGGGGGGCGGGGCGCGGGCCGCCGGGGGCGGGGCCTGCCCAGGTCAGGTGACTGCGCAGCGGGCGGTGGAGGCCCAGGGGTGTCAGACTCCGCGAGAGGCTGGCTGGGCAGGCTGGGCAGTCCGGGCTACGCGGCCGCGGCCATGGGGGGCTTGAAAGACGAGCTGCTCAAGGCTATTTGGCATGCCTTTACCGCACTGGACCTGGATCACAGCGGCAAGGTGTCCAAGTCCCAACTCAAGGTGGGTACCCTGCCCCGGCCCCCTGCCCCGGCCCCCTGCCCGCGGCTCCCAGGAGCGCGCCCCACCACGGGGCGGCAGCGGGGCCGGGGCAGGGCAGCCACAGTGAGGGGCGGCGGGAGTGCTGCCGGCGGCCTGCTCCGGGCGGGACGGGCAGAGGCCGGCGCCTGGCACGTTTGCTTCCCTCTCGCCCTCGGGCCAGTGCGGTGCTTTAGTCCCCTCAGGGTTCCCCCGGAGTGAGGGAAGGCGGGGGTGGGGTCTTCCAGCCGCTAGCCCGGCTCTCTGTGGGCGCCGGGGTCCCCCAAAGTTTCAGGCTTGGAGAGGGCTCCCTTAGTGAACCTGTCCGGAGTTTACCCCGTAGTCTGGGAGCGGAAGGGACTTGTCCAAGGGTCACTTCTATAGCGGGACTCCCCTCAACCCGGCCAGCTGCACCCCAGGCAACCGGGCAGTTTAGAGACGGGAGACGTGCCCCAGAACCCTGCCCCCCTCGGCCTCCTCCTTCGGGGGGTTTGGCGGGAGAGGGCGCTTTGTGACTTGGGAGGAGGAACTCCCCACCTAGCGCCCTCAGGTCTGGAACTGCTGGAGGGTGTGCCGTGGCCCGCGGGGACCGCAGTTCCGGGCGAGGAGCACTGATCTCTCTGGCACCCTGCAAAAGCAGCTGCTTCTGCAGAGTCTGGACCGTGATTGCCAAGGATCCCATCGTTAAGTGAGAGGAGAAGGGTATAGATAAAGGAACGCTTGTAAATTCCGTGACCCCGAGCAGGAGAAGTGGCACTTAGCCAGGAGAAATTGGCAGCTTCCTGAACGTATAAAATATGGAAACAGACAAGAAGAACCATTCACAGGCACTTTCAAATATACACATTTTGGATCTGAATGTCTTGTTTTCTTAGCCTCCTCTGGGAATTAATTTCTGAAGATTGGGTTTGCTTTGTATGTTTTTGCAGTAATCAGGGGGTTCTTATGAGTAATGCCTTTTATGCCAGTAAGATTTAGCAGTCCTCTGTGTTTTCTTTTCACTGTCCTCGTTTTCTCTTTTATAAAATCACACTCTGGAAGGGCCCACGGAAGTCATCCACTTAATCTTTTATATATTTTTTAAGTTAACATACCGTAAAATTGACTTTTTTGGTGTATAGCTCTATGAGTTTTAACACATATATGGATTGTGTAACAACTACCAAAATCAGGTTTCTGTTTCCCCCCAAATCTCCCTCATGCCACCCCTAACCCTCAGCTGTGAGCAATGATCTGTTCTTAATTGCTGTAGTTTTGTCTTTTCCGCAGGGTCATATAAATGGAGCCGTACAGTATGTGACCTTTTGACACTGGCTTCTTTTATTCACATAGTGCCTTAGAAATCCATCTGTGTTGTGTGTGTAAATACTTCTTTTATTGCTAAGTAATAATATTCCATTGTATGGATGTACCACTGTTAATCTAGTCACCCTTGAAGAACATGTGTGTTATTTCCAGTTTCTGGTGATCATGAATAGAGCTGCATTTATTGTTTCTTTAAACTTTTTTTTAAAGGTTTTATTTATTTATTTTTAGACAGAGGGGAAGGGAGGGAGAAAGAGAGGGAGAACAACATCAACGTGTGGTTGCGTCTCGTGGGCCCCCTACTGGGGACCTGGCCCGCAACCCAGGCATGTGCCCTGACTGGTAATTGAACCAGTGACCCTTTGGTTCACAGACTGACACTCAGTCCACTGAGCCACACCAGCCAGGGATAGATCTGCATTTAGCTTTTTACTGTTAATTTCCCTATACCACTGTTACCAGACGGGGACCAGGCCCAGAGCGAGTCTGCCTCGGGCTGTCTGGTAGTGTATGGGTTCTTGACTTCTTGATTTCACAACACGAGTCCAGGTGATTTTGAGAGTGTGTTTTTTAAAGCTAGGGACAGTGAAATGAAGGAAGTTAGAACAGAAGAAGCCACAGGAGAGAGCCTAGGCACGGGTGCTTTTAGCTCACTGTAAAGTCAGAGGAAAAGGGGGCCTTGGAGACAGGTTCAGGGGATAAGCCCAGGACAAGCTGCCACTGCCCATTGCTGTCCTGGTTGCAAGTCTCGTGGGGACCCTTAGAGTTTAGGAAAAAGAGAACAGATACAAGGTGTGGGTGTGTCCTAGCGAGGGTGTACTGTGGGTCCTTTTTCTTGAGGCTTTTATCCTAGGGGAGGTCTCAGGGGAGGATCTTAACAGAATATTCATTAGTTTTCCAGGTGTGCCCTTCAATATGTTGATTCATACAAATGTGTGTATAGAGGGGTCAGGGTTATTTTCTGGTTAGTTTTTTTTTTCTTTTTTAAAGATTTTATGTATTTTTAGGGAGAGGGGAAGTAAGGGAGGAAGGAGGGAGAGAAACATTACTGTGTGGTTGACTCTTACATGCCCCCCACTGGGGACCTGGCCCACAACCCAGGCATGTGCCCTGACTGGGATTCGAACCAGTGACCCTTTGGTTCACAGGCTGGCCACTGAGTGACACCAGCCAGGGCTGGTTAGTTTTATTTTCAAAGAATGTCATTGAATAGAGACCTGGACTGAGACTGGTCTGGACCAGGACTGAGGCTGATCTGCCCTAGGATGATCTGGAATTTGTAAACCATTTGCTCCTAAGTGTCCTTAGGAAAGATAAAACCTTGTGATTCATCAGCTGGCTATAAATTGCTCAAATTGTTTGGCCTTGTTGAATTCTTTTGTCTCAGTTTCCCTATTTCTACTTGTCAAGGAGTTTCCCTAGCTTATAATTATCCTGCCACACCACTATATTTTAAGTGGTTTTCTTATAGATAGTATACAGTTGGATGTTATAGATAGTATATAATTGGGTCTTGTTCTTAAAATCTGTTTGGACAATCTCTGTCTTTTATTGGTGTGTTCAGACCATTTACATTTAATATAATTATTGATATGGTTAGTTTTAGGGCTACTCTTTATTGGTTCCATTTGTTTTATCTTTCTTTGTTCCTCTGTTTTCCTTTCTTCTTTGAGTATTTGAATATATTTTGGTATTCCATTTTATTTTTTGTTTATTGATTTTAGAAAGAGAAAGGGAGAGAGGGCAGGGGGTTGGGGAGAGAGGAACTTTGAACAAATTGCCTTTCCCACACAGCTGTTACCCAAGCACGTGCCCTGACCCTACCCTGACCCTGCCCTGACCCTGCCCTGGCTGGGAATCCAATGAATTGAACTGGTGACCTTTTGCTTTGCAGGACAATGACTAACCAACTGAGCCACGCTGGCCAGGGCTGTTGTTCCACTTATTTATGCATTTACTGGTTGATTCTTGTACGTGACCTGACTCAGGGTCGAACCTGCAACCTTGGAGTATCAGGATGATGCTCAAACTGATTGAGCTATCTGGCCAGGGTTTAGTATTCCATTTTAATATTGAGGGTTTTTTTGTTTTTTTAAAAGATTTTATTTATTTTTACAGAGAGGAGAAAGAAGGTAGAGAAGGAGAGAAACATCAATGTGTGGTTGCCTCTGACGTGGCCCCCACTGGGGACCTGGCCCGCAACCCAGGCCTGTGCCCCGACTGGGAATTGAACCGGCGACCCTCCGGTTCGGAGCCCGTGCTCAATCCACTGAGCTACACCAGCCAGGGCTTAATACTGAGTTTTAAACTATATTTATTTGTATAGTTTTAAAAATGATTGCTCTATGGGTTATAATATATATAGTATATATATATGTATATATAAAATATATAACCCAACTTTTTACAGTTTATTTAGAATTGATATTTTACCACTTTACGAGGAAGGTAGAAACTTTATCACTATATAGGTTCCTTTTACCTCCCTGTTTTATTTTGTAGTTGCCATATGGATTAATTCTCATACATTGAAAACCCCATCAAACGATGTTAAACATTTCAACCGTCATTTTTTTTTGATCTTTCAAGAGAAGAATAGTATCGTTGTCTCCTAGATACTCCCGGATTACTTTTTAATTGTATAGATAAGATAGATGAAGCTTCTGAGATGTTTGGTGACTTGCCCAAAGTCACAGTTAGTAGTAGTAGCTAAATCTAGAACCAAAGATTTTCTAACTTTTGAACCAGTGTTTCTTTGTTTTTTTTCTCTTCTAATTGGTTGCATAAATAAGATGATTTCTGTTACTTTCCATTCAAAATTGTCCTTGTGGCTAGTAGGAAAAGTGTTCGGATGATTCTTGACTGCAGGCTGGCAGGAAGCATCACATGTCCGTTCACAGCTGACGAGGCAACTGTGCAGCTGTATTTCGTCTCTTCTTGTCTACTTAACTGAGAGGCTCTGGGATTGACTCAGTTCTGCTCATCTTACCAATGTGTCTGGAATTGAAAATACTAAAAAAAAAACCCCTGAAAAACAAGAAGCTTCTATTTAGGTCTTTATCTTTTGTTTTTACCCTGAAGTTTGATGTTCATCCATCTATTGGCTAGGCATGGGGTTTTGGCCTGAATTTGTCCATTCATTCATTTGTTCCTATGACCACCTTTTGTGTGTTTACTCTGTGTGAGGTACCTGATAATTTCATAGAAAGATTAGTATTTGTAAGCTCTTAAGAGTTGTATCTCCTGGGAGGAAATATCTCATACAGAACCTCCCCCACTTCTCCGTAGTTTCGCTTTAACATGGCTCCAGTTACCAGTGGTCAGCCATTGTCCGAAGATAGCAAATGAAAAATTCCAGAACTGAACAATTCATAAGTTGTGAGTTGCCTGCCGTTTTGAATAGTGTGTTGAAATCTGATGCTGTGTTGTTCCTCCCCCACCTCCCGCCATCCAGCCCAGTCCTGCTCTGGACATGAATTTTCTGTTTGTCCATCATATCCATGCTATATACACTATCCACCTCTTAGTAGCCATCTTGGTTGTCATATCAGTTGTTGAGAGAGAGAAACCACATTCATGTAACTTTTTTACAGTATTGTTAAAGTTGTTCTACTTTATTATTAGTTATTGTTAATCTCTTACTGTGCCTGATTTATGAATTAAACTTTATGATGGTTATGTATGTATGGAAAAAACATAGTGTAGGGGTTTGGTATTATTTGTGGTTTTTGGCTTTCACTGGGGGTCTTGGAATGTATCCTCCAACTACAGGGACTACTATAGTTGTTTTATGAAATAGCAGACTAAAAATTACATATCCAAAATTAGGGTTAAGATTGATCAGTTTGGAAACTATGGGCATTCTAAAGTATTTTGACACTTTTTGAATCACCTTCATAATTTTTGACAAAATGAATGGGTACATTTAATAGTTATGCAGTGGACATTTAATGTGTGAGATACTGTGCCCTTTGCTAATGGTAAAGGTGAGGAAAAAGAAACAAGTATGAATCTTTGCCTTCAAAGTGTTTAAATTTTGGTAGGCAAATAAAGAGAATGATCAACCATTACAGATATATTTATATAGAGATAGATATCAGACAATTATCCGGCCTTTAAAAAATATAATGTCTGATTGTAGAGATAAGAAATACAGAAATAAAAAAAGAAAAAGAAATACAGAAATATTATTGGCTGGAAGATGTTCTGTGGGACAGAAGATAAGGGCTATGAGATTTTAGATAAAGAGGCAATGACGTTTTACTGGTGGGATTACTTCATGAAAAAACCTTCTTTGAAATGAACTCTGAAGAAAGCTAGGATGTGATTCTGTAGTAATGGGGAGGATTAAGCTCATTCTATTCATTTGTTTATTCAATGGATATTTATTGACTGCTATTAACTCTGAGGTATCCCTGTGAGCTATTGCAGCAGGCAGGAATTAATCAGGCACTTATGGGGAATTTCTGTGTAATTTATTTTGATTGGAGTATAAAATATGAATGGGTATGTATTTGTGTGTATGTATAAGCGAGAGTTATTGCTGGTGATAAAGCTGTGGAAATAGATTGGGGTTAATGGCTTTGAGTGCCAGGTTAGTTAGGTAGATGCCCTAGGGCCTTCAAGTTTCTCGGAAGCGATGAGCCATGATCAGAATTGCAATTGAGGAAGTCACTTAGGCAGCAACATATGTGCTGGCTTGGAATGGATTGGGCAGTTGCAGCAGCACAGCTGAGAGGTAATGGGAGTTGGAGGTGGTGAGGATCAACAAGGGAGGATGTTAAGTGAAGGAACTCTGCTGTCCACAGGCCTGAACCCGTGATTGGGTGTAAAGAGAAATGAAAAGAACAGAATCAGAAATATCTCCCATTTCAACTGTGGATGAACCAATGGATAGTAGGGGTTTTTAATAGAAACAGGAAAGTCATGAGAAGGAGCTGCTTAGAGCAGATATAGTTAGTTTTGATCAAGTAGAGGTGTTTTTTTAGATCTTTGATGGGTGGATGGTTAGCTGGAGATGATGTTGGGATGTGTGGGGCTGTTGGTATAGGTGTGGTAGTTGAAGCTCCGAAAACGGAGAGATTTATCAGTGCTCTCAGAGAATGGCTACGGTAGGTGGTGAGAGGAAAAACAGAAGCTAGGAGACCAGAAATTAGAGATAAGAACACTTTGAGGCAACACTGGAGCTGAGGGAAAAGAGAGTTTGAAGAAAGACATGGTCTCTTATCTGTGAGAGTTAGTTTGTTATTATTATTATTATTATTATTATTGTTATATATGTATTTTGGAGATTGTAAAGTAATGAGATTGATTCTTCCTTGCCAGGGCTCATCAACTACATATTTCTTCTCTAAAGAGAAATTGTGAAAAGTTTGGTGTATTGCCATCATTTTAGAAATAACTTTATTTTTTACCTCTAAGGAGATTTCTTTGCAGTACAGAACTCATTTAGATAAAAGTGCTTGGGTCACTGCTATAATGAAATATTTTCCTTCAGGGCCATAAAAACTTATTTTTTATATTTAATTTAATATTAACTAATAGCATGTTTTTGAGTAAAAAAATTACTATCTAAATAAATTTTGAAACTTAAACTCCAAAGAAATAATTAATAGTACATGAAAGATATTTTGTTGTTGCACACATAGACTTTCATTCAGCTTAATCAGATAAAAATATAGAACAGAGTTTAAAAACCGCTTGTGACTCACAGAGACCACTGTTGAAGCAGATCTGGGGTTGCCGTCCAGTCAGTGATGTTTTCTTGTTAAAACAACCGGGCATGAGGTCATTGCAGGTCACTATCTTCTTTTTATTTTTTTCCTGCTTTCAGTTATTTTACTTTATTTTTAAAATATGTTTTATTGATCATGCTTTTACAATTGTCCCAATTGTTCCTCCTTTGCCCCCTCTGCCTGGTACCCCTTTTCCCTTCCACAATCCCCCCACCTTTCGTTCATGTCCATGGGTCGTGCATGTAGTCCTTTGGCTTCTCCATTTCCTATACTATTCTCAATGTCCCCCTGTCTATTTTGTACCTACCAGTTATGCTTCTTATTCCTTGCACCCTCTTCTTCTCCTTCCCCCTCCCAGCTGAAAACCCTACAAGTGATCTCTAGATCTATGATTCTGTTCCTGTTCTGGTTGTTTGCTTAGTGTGTTTTTTTAGATTCAGTTGTTGATAGTTGTGAATTTGTTGCCATTTTAATGTTCATGGTTTTGATCTTGTTCTTTTTCTTAAGTAAGTCCCTTTAGCATTTCATGTAATAATAGCTTGGTGATGGTGAACTCCTTTAGCTTGACCTTGTCTGGGAAGCACTTTATCTGCCCTTCCATTCTAAATGATAGCTTTGCTGGATAGAGTAATCTTGGATGCAGGTCTTTGCCGTTCATGACTTGGAATACTTTCCAGCCCCTTCTTGCCTGCAATGTTTCTTTTGAGAAATCAACTAATAGTCTTCTGGGAACCCCTTTGTAAGTAACTGTCTCCTTTTTTCTTGCTGCTTTTAAGATTTTCTCCTAATCTTTCATCTTGGGTAATGTAATTATGATGTGCCTTGGTGTGTTCCTCCTTGGGTCCAACTTCTTTTGGTCTCTTTGAGCTTCCTGGACTTTCTAGAAGTCTATTTCCTTTGCCAGATTGGGGAAGTTCTCCTTCATTATTTGTTCAAATAAGTTTTCAGTTTCTTGCTCTTCCTCCTCTCCTTCTGGCACCCCTATGATTTGGATGTTGGTGTGTTTGGAGATGTCCCAGAGGCACCTTACACTGTCCTCGTTTTTTTTAATTCTTTTTTTCTTCCTGCTGCTCTGGTTGAATGTTTCTTTCTTCCTTCTGGTCCACACCATTGATTTGAATCCCAGCTTCCTCCCCTTCACTGTTGGTTCCCTGTAGACTTTTCTTTATTTCACTTAGTGTAACCTTCATTTCTTATTTTATGATGTTGCTGTACTCAATTTCTTTGAGCACCCCAATCACTAGTGTTTTGAACTCTGCATCTTATAGGTTGGGTATCTCTGTTTTGTTTAATGGGGTGTCCAAACTTTTGGTGTCTCTGGGCCACATTGGAAGAATAGTTGTCTTGGGCCATACATTAAATACACAAATACTAACGAAAACTAATGAGCAAAGGCTTTACATAAATTTATTATTTTGTATTGGGTCACATTCATGGCCATCCTGGGTGGCAGGTTAGATACCTCTGGTTAGTTCTTTTGCTGGGGCTTTGTTCTGTTCTTTCATTTGGGCGGTATTTCTGTCTCCTCAATATGGCAGCCTTCCCGCGTTTGTTTCTGTGTATTAGATAGAGCTGCTTTGACTCCCTTGGTAGCGTGGCCTATTGTAGAAAGGCACCTGTAAATTGTGTGGAGTGGAGCCTTAGGTATTCACCAGGGTGGGGTAATCCCCTTCGCTGCTTTGTGGCTCTGCGTAGGGGGAGGGCTCAGAGAGGGAACACTGCCACTGCCTGGCCTCTGGAGGTTTGCCCCTTACCCTGTGCAACTGGTGCTCTTCCAGCTGTTGCCCTGGTGCTGAATCCCAGAGGAGGTAGGTCTACATACCTTTTAAGTCTGCCAGCCCTTTAAGTGGAGTCTCTGAAAATCCAGCAGTTTCTTCTGCTGCCAACCCCCACTGATTTTTATAGCTAGAAGTTATGGGGATTCGTCTTTCTGGCACTGGAACCCTGGGCTGTGCGGTCTGGCCTGGGTCTGGGATCACTTGCTCCCAAGGTATCCCTCTCAATTTTTATCTACCACACGTGAATGTGGGACTGCCCGTTCTGTCGCCACCGCCTCTCCATGCCACACCGTGTCTCTACACTTCTCTGCCCGTCTCCTAGTCTCTGCCCCTCTTGCCTGTCTGGATAAATGTGCCTTCTTTAAATCTTTGGTTGTTGGACTTCTGTTCAGCTTGATTTTCTCATGGTTTTGGGTGTTATTTGTTTGAGGTCTAGTTGTAATTCTGTGGTTGCGTGAGGAGGAACAAAGCATGTTTATCTGTGCCTTCATCTTGACCTGAAGTCCAGTATCTTCCTGATGTTTACTAAAGTACTGACCTTTCACCCCTTCCCCCGAAATAAGGGGACCACTGCTGCCTCTCTTCCCTTACCTTCATTTTTTTTTCCTTCTTGCTCCGGTGTTTTCTGTGATCTTCTTGGACTTTTTCCTGTCAACTGTAGGGGATCCTCTGATCTCTGGCTTCAGTTCTGGCATTTCTGGTTCCCCACCTGAGCTACAGCTGTACTAATCTTTGCCCCCACACTCAGCCTGTGCACCCCATAGAAGTTGTCAGCTGTATTAGCTTAATTTGCAATTGGATTGTTGGAAGGCAACTCATTTTTTAAATTGTCATGTTGATGATTTGGTGTTAGTCTATTTTTTTTTAGGCTGGAATACACAGCCTAAAGAGAGACACTAAACTAAGTTATTGTTTTAAGTTAAGCTTTTTCTCATTATGTAAGGATCTCGTTTTCACAGGTGCTGAAGTAGATAGCCATAGGCTAATAGTGGGGAAAGAAATCTTTAGAGACACATTCTCTACTTGCTTTTGAACTTACATTCATGAATAGCCTTTCCTTAGAACAAACTGTATTGTTTGTTTTGAATGCAATTTTGGTGTACTCTATGGGAGTATTACAAACTACTGAGAGAGCCCTGGCCAGGTAGCTCAGTTGGTCAGAGCATCATTCTGATACTCAGGGTTGTGGATTTGATCCCTGTCCCCACTCAGGGCACATATAACAGTCAGCCAATGATGCATCAATAAGTGGAACAACAAATTGGTCTCTCTCTCTCTCAACAAACAAACAAACCAACCTGAGAGAGACTGATGGTGACTTTAAAAATATCCCTAGAAGGTGCTAGGTATCTGTAGATAGCTGAGTAAATATCATTGAGTTTAATGTAAGGGATTCTTTTTCAATCAATGTTTTCCTTGGTTTGGTTTTGGTGTCTGTGCCTTTCTTTTGTCTCTGTGTGCGTGTGTGTGTGTGCGTGTATAAAATGAGGGACATTTATTTTTGAATTTCTTGTTTTAGGAAGCCTTATTAATAAGCCATCTGAAATAGACAACATTACTTTTAGGTTATAATGTAAATTTGCAGAAGTCATAATGGAGATAGGTATAGGGCATATTATTTAAAGTAGAGACAATAATTATTTTCTCCATCAATGTTTAAAATTATCTTCAAATTATTTAGAATTTTAGTGGTCTTGCTGAAGTATACTAAATCTCCAGCATTATTAGAAATACATGCAATCCTAAGAGAATAAAAAGATGAAGGCTATTTATTATTAAAACATGTACATCAAAATGAAACTTTTCAAACAAAATTATTGACTTACTCATTTTTAGAGAGAGGGAGGGAGAAAGAGAGGGAGAGAAACAGCGATTGGTTGTCCCTCACGTGTCCCCAGCTGGGGGCCTGTGACATAACCCAGGCATGTGCCCTGACTGGGAATTGAACCCGCCAGCGCTCAGTCCACTGAGCCACACCAGCCAGGGCAGAAACATTGTAAACAGTTCATGTACCTACATGGTGTAAAATTCATAAAGTTCCAAAGGGCATTCACAAAAGTGAAAAGTAAGTGTCTTCCAACACCTGGCCCTACTAGTTCCCTGCCCTGTAGGTAACCATTATTACTAGTTTCTTATGTTCCTTCTAGAGATCAAAATGTACCTTAAAACTAATACTCTTGTTATCATAAGTGTTGTCTTCTTAAATATAGCAAAATCTAGTGGTATTTTTGCATCTTCTATTATAGCTTTACTTTGCAATTGTGGTTGCAGTGTGAATTACATGTCAGTGCTGGAAATGTCTTGAAATAAGCTTATTGGCTCTGCCCTTTTATCCCGTTGTTTTTAGAAACACAGGGTTTTGTTTTGTTTTGCCATTTTGAAGTAAAAGGGCTTATAACTAGTGAGGATCTAAGTGAAACAATTTTTTTTAGGAACAACACAGGTAGTTTGAATGTTTATCCATTTCTTAACGATAGATTTTCAACTAAATGTTTTTATGCATTTTCTGAATAATGTCTTGTGTTCTGTTCTCATGTAGGCATTTAGTCTCAAAAATTTTTAACCTTGCTAGTTACAAAAGTAAATGAGCCAGGCCAGTGGTCAGTTGGAAATAGAAAGGAAGCAGGTGGCTATAAAGGGCTATTATTGTGTGAAACACAATGTAAAAGATATGGTTAATTCTTGTGAACTTGGCACGTATAGTGTTCCCTCCCTAATCTTCAGTGATTTGTTTCTGTTAACTCCTATGGTGAAAATTGTTTCTGTAGAGGAACTAAAACTCTAATAAAAAAAAAATGAGGTTAGGGGATTGGAGTCATGAGTGAGCCTGTAAAGGTCTTTGTAAATACATATTTTTTATTTCACCAAAATAAAACAGAAAAGACAGCTCTCCAAATGCAGAGCATATAAAAGACATTTACAAATTTTTAAATAGTAACAGTGGATTCTGGGCTATTTCCTTTCTTCTTTCCTTGCTTGCTAGAAACTTTATGTGGGCTAGCTTGGGAATTATTGTTTTCTGTGTGTGTGTGTGTGTGTGGCTCTCTATCTTAACAACCAGTGCATTTCTAATCTTATGACTCAGAGCTCTTAGCCTTCCTGATCCCCACTTTGTGTTTCCTTTGGGGTCTCACCGCGGTCCCAGAGGTACCATAGTAGCTGGAATCTGGAGAGAGAAAGAGGCTTTGTGTGACCTTTTCCTACTTGCCGTTTGTCCCCACTGCATAGGTACTTCTCATTCCCTCTGGGCAGGAGGGTTATGGTAGTTCCCTCAGTGATAATTAGTACCCTCAGACTTGCCTCCTCCGTCCCTATTAACGAGTGTCTCTCTTCCTTCCTACAAACTAAGTCTAAGGTAGCCCTTTGCCTCCGCTTTCTTCATCTGCCCCAAGGCTTCATTTCATAAATCTATTTTTGTGCTCTGCTTTCTGCTTTTTTTATTTTATTTTTTTACCTTCAGGTTGATTTTTTTTCCTCTTAAAATCTCTATCTACTTGAAACTGCAATTCTCAGCAATTAATTAATTGTAGAAAGGTATTTAGGAGTGGTAAATCTGTGTATAGTTGAATTTCATACACGGGAATCTTGTGATTAGGGAGAGATTTCTGAAATATTGGAAGAACTAATTTTTTCATCTTAGGACTCTTCCATGTCTTCTATGTCCTTTCCTTCTTTAGGAGTAATTAGCTTTATGACTGTGTTTGATTGGGACCAGGAAAGTCGTAATGTGGGCATGGTGTACCAGCCAGAAGAAGTGACACCAGCTAGAATAAAGTTCTGCCCAGATGGACAACTGCCAGGTGGTTGAAAGTATTGCATTTCACTGGAAGACAGTTCTGGGAGGGTGGAACACTGCCTTTCTAGGCTGCACATCTCCATCATTTCTTTCAGTTCGCAGGGTGATGAGTATCTAGGCCAGATGGCAGTTAATTTGGAGCTGAGAGCAGGAGCTGGTGGCCGGTTGACTTAACTCAGTGACTTTTTCAGCGACGATTTGAGAAAACACTGTGAGGTCCTGGGATACCAGACTGTTAGTAGATAGAACTAGATTGAAATTCTGATGTTCTTTACCTGGGTGTCTTTGTGGTGTTTGCTGTCCTTCTTGTGTTTTAGGGTTGTCTGTTAAAGGGGAACAATAAGACATTTAACAGCATGCATGCTTGCAGAGATGGGTCTCACAAGCTTTGTGGGTGACAACAGAACATTTACTAGCCACCTATTCCCTACCAACCAACAATGATGAAGAAAATTGATCAACAGAACATTATATGAATTTGAAGGTTTTCATGTACTAAGTTCCTTTGCTTAGGGACTCTGGGGAAGAAATAAATATGCAACATTGTCCCCTACCCTGAGAAGTATGTGGTTTAGTGAAGAAGATAGTACATGAAATGACTCCAATGGGACAACACAGAAGCATGGTTTAGAGGGTGTGGGGAATGAGTGCTCTAGGCCACGCTGTCCAGGGTGTTGGCCGTTAGCCACATTTGGCTATTAAGCATTGAAAAGTGACTGGCCTGAATTGAGATATGCTGTAAATATAAAATATACACTAAGTTTTAGAGAATTTTAGTAAAGAATGTAAGGTATGTATTCAGTAATTTTAAAATATTGATTACATGTCAAAGTTATAAACTTTTAGATGTATATTATTAAAATTTAGCTGTTTCTTTTAACTTCTTTGAAATATGGCTATTAAAAATTTTAATTCCATATGTGGTCTGCATTGTATTTCTATATAATGCCATATATAGAGCTGCGGTGGGAGTTCAAAGGAGGCAGAGAAGGAAGTGTAGACGGTTGTAGACAAGGAGAGTTTCGTGGAGCAGAACATCAGCTGTGTCTGGAGGGAATGGGACAGATCTCGTGTCTGGTGTTGTCACAGAAAGATGGCAGGTGTGGCAGTGGTTTTATAGGTAAGAGCAAGGGCCGAAACCTCGAGTGTTTGTGAGCAGTAAGGAAATACTCTGGGTACAGAATGTTTTGAGGTGTTGTGTAAAATTAGGATTTAAAGGGAGATAGGGTTACATTGTAGATGTTTTTGTTCTTGCACAGAAGAGATGGTTAATAATATGTCAGTTGACCGACTGTATTAGATGAGTAGTTGAGAACTGATCCTTAAAGACAGGGAAGTCAATAAAACCTTTTGGGTGGATGCATGACAAAGGTGGAGTTGTTGTTGTTAAGACGGAGGGAAAGGGAGGGGGAAAGAGAGGGAGAGAAACATTGGTGTGAGAGCGAAACATCTGTCAGTAGCCTCTCCCATGCGCCCCATTTAGGGACCAGCCTGCAGCCCAGGCATGTGCCCTGACTGGGAGTCTAACCAGAGACCTTTCGCTTTGCTGGGTGATGCCCACCCAACTGAGCCACACCAGCCAGGGCTGTTCCCTGCCTTTCTAGAGCCTAAATTCTGTGAGTTGTACAGACCAGCAGACAGGCAGTTGGAATACAGTGAGATAAACTCAGAGGAAGGAAGCCTGTCTGGCCTGTGGTGAGGATTTGGAGGACTTAGGTCAGAGAATGCCACTAGAGGAAGAGACATTTGCCACTGACCTCAGGGGATGTATGAAACTCCTCTGTAAGGACACTTATAATGAAAGATTTGGAAAGTAAATTTTTTTGAGGAACAAAGTGTCAGGAGAGAGAGCACTGGTTGGATCATCAAGAGAGTTGGGTGGCCATGGGAAGTCATTTCTCCTTGCTGGGCTCCGGTTTCCTCACTTGTAAAATGTGGATAGAGGATGAGATCTTCAAGGTTTAGCCTTCTAATTTAACTTTTCCTGGTGAATAGTTGCTCTTCGGCAACTCCGTTAGGGCCTCACAAGGGAGAATGAGACTTGCTACCGCGGGCCCGCAGCCCTCGTTTCCCCAGCCTGGCGCTCCCTGGTTAGCCTTATGCTGACAGAGCCTCTCGCTCCCTGGAGAGAGGTGTTGGCGTGGTGGGGAAGGGGCTGACTTAGATCCAGAAATAAGGCAAATTGTAAGTAAAAGAAGGACAAGAAGAGGAGAGTCTACAGTTTTGTTGTTAAGGGAATGGTGGTACCAAAGTCAGAGTCAGGGTGGGAAGCCTGTTTTGGGGAGAAAGGTGAAGAGGTCTCATCTGGGGTTTTTGGATGTGAAGCAAATTTAGCACAGAAATCTCTAGTCTTAGCAATATAAACCAGAGCTCAGTTCAGAGGTCAAAACCAGAAAGGTGCCTGAGAGTCATTAGAGTAGAAGCACTTTTTAAGAGGATAAGGAGAAAGAACCGGGGCTGGAAAATGGGGCTTTGGGAAGTGTCCAGAGCGGGAGAATGAGGAGTGCAGGAGGTGGTCCCACAAAGGCACCTGGTAGGGGAAGGAGGAGAATGGAGAAAACAGTATGCCAAGGGACCAAAAAAATTCCAAGACGAGGGGATGGTCCAGAGACTTGGGAGAGTGACTTGTTCAGTAGAGTTCTGTCCCAGGTTGGGTTCTCCAGGAAGCAGATGCTGAGACAATGTTGGGAGTACTGAAGGGTTATTGGGGAGAGACACCTATGGGAAAAAGAGAGAGAGAGGAAGCAGGATTGGGAAAAGCTGCCAAACCACAACATGGACTTGACAAAACTGGGAGCGCTGGAACAAGGGTGGCCTGTTAGAGGACTCCCATGTTGGGGAGACAGGTGCCACCGCTTTGCTCAGTCATTGGCTGAGGTAGACCCTGAAGGCACTAATAGCTGGCGACTCTCAGCTTGCCACGGTCCTTGTGCCTTGGCTGTGGTTCCTTTTGTGAGGAGGGGTCTGAGTGGGGCATCTCTGTGTCTGCCACAGAATCCTTGACAAAGCAATTTCACAAGATTGATAGGAATAAGAGCCTTATTATAGGGACCATAAGGGGACAGAGCGGTGAGAAGATGGGGTAGTAGAGGTAAACCTCAGTTTTGTGATCTTCATCATCATCTTTGGGTGTTCACTATGGCTTCAGAGAAAACTGTGTCACTAAGTTGAACTACCTGACTTCTCTTCAATGCAGTTCTCTTTCACATACTTATTAACTCTTACTGAGTCCTTCTTTAAAAATCTCTATTTGAATTTTGAGGAACTGGACTTCTTCACTAGATCTCAGGACAGACGAGTTATGCCTGCTAGTTCTGGGGGTGTTAATAACTAATCGGAGGCATTGCTTTGTAATCTAAAAGTGTGCTGAATTAGAGATTCCAATTAAACAAAAATTCTTTCTGGAAAGAATATACTCATAATATAGCGAAATAAACTCAAACACCCAGATCTAGACAAAGACGATGGAAAAGAAAAGGAAAACAAGAAGATTCTTAAGTGGAACTCACTCAGCTAATGCGTGTTGAACACCAGGCTCTCGCTTCAGGCTTCGGAATTGCTCGGATGGGTAAACCACAGACCCGTCTTTAAGGAACGTACAGAGTAGCGGGAGAGATGGACACAGAGGCTTCTTACAAGTGATTTATCTTCTTAAAGACATTTGTTATGCTGCAGCCCAGGTGGAGGCTGTCTCAGACTGGGAGACTTTGTTGCCTACAGTGTGGCTTCTTCAAGAGGCATGGCAAAGCATAACTCCTCATGGATGACTCACGTGAGCTAATTGCAACAACTTCGTAGTCCTACAATGATCTCTTTATAGTTTATAATTTTCCTGGTGCTTTCTAGCTGGAACCCCTAGACATATTTAAAATTTTCCATAAATCTAAAAGCTTCATTTTTTTCTGATTAGAAATACCTAGACTAATACCTAAAGATAATACCTAGACTATGTTAACAACACATCACAATGTAGAGGCAAAGGTAAAAGCCCCTGAAGTTCTACCACCAAAGGCAGATGCAGTTAACTTCTCTGTGAGTATCTTTCTCACATCTCTCTCTTTCTGTCTCCTCTTCCTCTTTCTCCCTCCCTCCATCTCCCTTTCCCCCTCCTTCCATCTCCCTTTCCCCTTACGTGTACACACACGCACATATACATGCATGTATAACCTTTTATATAAATGGGATCATATTTCACATGCTTTTGTGACATTTTTTGCCATTTCACCACTTTTAAAATTTTTAATTAAATTTATTGGGGGAACAGTGGTTAATAACGTTTCAGATGTACAACTTGATAACACAACACCAGTATACTACACTGTGTGCTCACCACCGAAAGTCTAGTCTTCTTCCATCATCATGTATTTGACTTCCTTTGCCCTCTTCCTCCTCTCCTTACCCCGCCTTCCCTTCAGGCAATCATCATTCTGTTGTCTGTGTCTGTGAATTTGTTTATTTCCTTTGTTCATTTGTTACTTTTTATTTTATACACCAAATATGAGTGAAGTGATACGGTTCTTGTCTTTTTCCTTTTGACTTATTTCATCTTGCATGGTACTGTCCAGATCCATCCATGTTTTGCCAATGGCGATATTTCATCTTTTCATGGCTGAGTAGCATTCCATTGTATACATACACGTACCACCTCTTCCTTATCCAGGTATTGGTGGAAGGACACTTAGGTTGTTTCCATGTCTTGGCTAATGTGAATAATGCTACAGTGAATATAGGGGTACATATATCTTTACAAATAAGTGTTCTCAAATTTTTGAGTAAATACCTAGAAGAGAGATTGCTGGGTTATATTGTGCCTTTATTTTTCATTTTTTGAGGAACCTCCATACTGTTTTCCATAGTGGCTGCACCAATTTATATTTCCATCTACAGTGTACGAGGGTTCCCTTTTCTTCATGTCCCCTCCAATACTTGCTATTTCTTGTTTTATTGATAATAGCCACAGGTGTGAGGTGGTATCTCATTGTGGTTTTGATTTGTATTTCCCTTTTAAGTAGTAAGGTTGAGCATCTTTTCATATATCTGTTGGCCACCTGTATACCTTCCTTGGAAAAGTGTTTAGTCAGGTCTGCTGCCCAATTTTTAATTGGGTTGTTTTTTTTGTTGTTGTTGAGTTGAATGAGTTCTTTATATATTTTGGATATTACCCCCTTATTGGAGGTATTGTTTGCAAAAATCTTCCCCATTTGGTTGGTTGCCTTTTTGGGTAACCTGTCTTCTTAAGCAATGTGTTAGGGTCATCTTTCCATATCAATGCACATAGATACGGATGCCATTCTTTCTAATGGCTAGAAACTCGTTCACTGTGTTGATATATCATGCTTTATTTAACCACTTTCTTATTCACAGATATTTGAGATGTTGTGGATGCTGTTAAACATCCCCTGATGTATAGGCCACCTCCTCCTACTTCTCAGACAAGGAATTATCTGGCCTGGAATGTCAGTAGTGTTGGAGAAAACCTGCTCTCCACCTTCTCCAGTGTTGGGGGTTGAAAATCTTTACTCCCCTATATGTTCTCAAACACCAGCCCAAAAGTAATAACTCTTTTAATTTGCATTATTTTGATTACTAGTGAGGTTAAGCATCTTTTCCTATATTTATTAGTCATTAGTTTCTTTTGTGAATTTTCCATTCATGTCTGTTGTCCATTTTTTATTAGGTGTTCATCTTTCACTTAATAATTTCTAAGAGTAATTTGAATTTCTAAGGAGCCATTAGACTTTGTTTATGGTGCCTTTTTTAAAGGAAAATTTAAAGATTTTTATATAGTCAACTTTGCCGATATTTTGTTTGATTTCTGAAGAGGGCTAAGTTAATGCATTATTCAAAAGAACTTACTAAAGGTGGTTCACTTGGAATGTAATTCAGTGGTACCTACTGTAGTTTAGTGGCATGATTCTGTGGACAACAGGTGGTTTTGAGTTAGATTTCCTGCCGTAATCTGTCCATAAGTGCTGTGCTCCTACTGAATTCTCCCTCAGCCCTATGCTAGTCCTGGGAAGGGTACGGAAGAAAAATACTAGGCAAGGTTTCCTCCCGTACTGAGCTGCAGTTAGATGTTGAAACCACCAGCGTATGAAACAGAATTCATTTAAGTGCTGGATCGGAACTCAGTGGGCAGAGTCTATGAAGAATGACCCAGGCCTGAAGGCTATGACGAGGCAGAGGGAATGTTTCCAGCACAGGGCATCGTTGTGGGGCAGGCAGTTAGGAGGCCTCGGTTCTCGTCCCTGCCTTGGCACTAATCAGTGTGTGACTTAGGCCACATCTCAGGCCCCAGTCTTTTGGTCAATTTTGTCAATGAAATAAGGAGATAGCAGTAGTCTGTTTCCTAAGACTATTGTCATGATTAAAGTATTATGGTTTCACTGTTTACTGAGAATTTTTGGAACTGATTTGTTTGGCATTTATTGAAAGCCTTCTGCATTCTGGGTAGCATGCTAGGTGCTGTGGGAATGCAAGGATGGGTAAGAGATGGGGCTTTTTTTCAGAAACTTACAGTCTTATGGGAGAGAAAAATTATATGTGGTAGTATAAAATAAGAAATGCGGAGTGCTTGGAAACACAGAGTGTTTGGGTGGTGTTGGCTTTAGAAAGGGATGGTATTTATGTTAGGGAGGGGTGGTTGGAGCAAATGCCTGGAGGAGGAAGGGGGGTGGTACAGGGTTTGTTTAGAGTTCAGTGAGTAAACCTGGCTTGGCTGCATTTGTACAGTTGGTGCAGGGGGTAGGAAGACAGAAGGCTAGAAAGGTAAAGTGGGGCTGGCTTGTTGAGTGAGATAAGTATGGAGCTCAGGTTCTTACTTGTGTCACTGGAAAGGGACTGGGTCAAGGTGGGTCTGTCCCAGCATAGCCTGGATTGCATGAGTTCTTGACTTTGTGCAGGAAAGAGTTCACGATGTGAGTCCGGTGATTTAGAATGTACGTTTATTAAAGCTGGGAACAGTGAAACAAAGCAGGATTTAAGATAGAAGAGGCAAGATCATAGCAACAGGAGTGGGCCTAGGTGAGGCTGCCGTGGCCCTTTAGAAAGTCACATAGGCAAAAGAAGTGGCTAGCTGGGCTGTGTGGACTCAGGAAACAAGTTACAGAGGCAAAAGGAAGGTCTTTGGAGATAGGTTCAGGGCCTTAGCCTGGGACAAGCTGCTGCTCTCCCCTGCTCCCCTGGCTGCAAGTCTCCTGGGAATCTTTAGAGATTAGGAGAAAGAGAGCAAGGATACAGACCTGAGAAAAGAAGGGGAGGGGAGAGGTGCGGGAGTGCTGAAGGGGGAGCGCTCACCTGGTCTTTCGTCTCCGGGTTTTATCTGTTTTCTAAGGCAGGAACTTTTAGGGGAGGTCTCACTCAGAGTATTTACCAGCTTTCCAGGTGTGTCCTTTGATATACTGATGCATCAAAATGAGCATATAGGGGATCAGGATCATTCTCTGGTGGTCTGTTTCACCTTCAAAGAATGTCACTGGAGAGGGACCGGGGACCCAGGCTGGTCTGCCCCCAGCACAGTCTGGAATGTGTACGCCGTTTGCTCCTGTGTTCTTGGTCAGGGAAGATAAGACCTTGTGATTTATCATCTGGCTGTAAATTGCTCGCCCTTGTTTAACTATCTCAGTTACCCCATTCCACTTGCGAAAGAATTTTCCTAGCTTCTTCCTCAACTGCCTCACTTGGTTTTTACTTTTGTAGGCTTTTGATGAATTTTAGACAAGAAGGTAATATGATGTAAACAGCACTTGAAGATTAATTTGGTAAAAGTGTCTAGGATAGCGACCGATTGCATTCCCACGGCAAACAGCATGAGTTAGTCATGACTTTGAGAATTTCGAGGCTGAATATAATAAAGATTACAGGGTGGGGCTACAGTAGGTTTACAATCGTTCGTATAGAAAATAATGTAATAATTACTAAATAATAATACAAATTAAACTCTGTGTCATGTGCTTAACAACTGTAAACCTACTTTTGTCCCATCACATATGGGAGAGAAAGCAAGCAGGACGCATGCAGTGACAAGCAGGATGAAGGACATTGTCAGGGAAGGGAAAATGACTCCATGGGGTAAGGGGCAGGGCTTCTGTTAAGACAATGCCCTTAAGGCAGGGCATAGCCCTGGTAGGAAATGGGTCATTCTGGCCCATTGTTAGGAAGAGTTTTCTGGGAATTTGCCATTAGCTTGAAATTTTATAAATCAGACAAGAATTTTTATGTCTTAAAAAATGACTGCCCATTATGAATTATTATTCTATAATTGTGTCCGTTCAGATAAGCTTGTTGGACTAGAGATCTCCACCCCCCTTGTTTTCAGGGTTGAATTCTGCCTGTTACGCACATCCTGTGAAGGGAAGCTGTGCAACTAGGGGCACATTTCAGAGAACCTTTATAATCTCCCTGTCTTTGGGAAGGAGTAGGGTTGACATTATGTGCTCATGTGTGTTAAAACACTGAGTTGTTCATCATTCTTGATTTAATTTCCATAATAGTTGGAGCAAAGTGCTTACAAAGGTAAGAGGCAAACCAGGAACAGACCACACAAGCAGGGCACGTGCAGGTGATTAGTCATCTCTGTGAGCAGGGGCCCTGCGGAGCCACAGCAGACAGCTCTGAAGGGACTGGCGAGATGAGTTTCTGGCATGGTTATGGATCTTTTATTGTAGTAACAATAGGTTATTCTTCAGATCAGGGGAATGAGAGCAAAGGTGCTCGGCCATCACGTGGGTGCTGAAAGAATGGCCTTTGGAGCGCAGGCATTCGAAGTGGGATGTACTCAGCCTTTTCAGGAAACTTGCAAACACCCTGATGAGAGTGCCTCGGGCAGTCCTCTTTCCTCGTGATTGCTTTTGTCCTGATCTGCTTTCCAGCTTTCCCAGCAGTTTCCCCCAAAGGTGGGTGCTGGGAGATGGGGCTCCCAGAGAGGGAATGGCCCCAGATTTCTAGACAGACGTAGTTCTTCACCACTGGATTTAACATGGCCCTGCCAAATAGCGCCAGCCATCTTGGTAGGTCCTGGGGAACTGACTGGGTGGGGCTGGGGGACCTGTCTGTCACTGCGCTTTAGCAACAAGCATGCATGGCCACAGAGTCCCTTGTGCATAGGCAGGGCTCTCTTACCAGAGAGAGAGGGAAGGCGGCACAGGGTGGAGGTGTAGTCTGGTCTCGTCTAGTTCCTGTACCAGGTTCACAGCACAAACAGCTCTGATTTGGGGCACATGTCCTAATCTCTGACTTCAGCCTCTTCATCTGTAGAAGAGCAGTAATACCCACTCTCCCAGGCGTGAGACACGAAGACCAGCGAATGGGAGATGTGAGTTTACTCAAAAAGCATTAACTGCTGTTTAAACTTCTGGAGTGTTTACTTCTTGTGATTAGTTTATATTCCGACCCTCAAGATTTTGGTTTCTTTATATGTTTTACTTTTTATTTAAGAAAAGTTTGAGATGCTCCCCAGGCTTTTAAAAAATTGCTGATAAAAATTTTAAAGATGTTTTAAAGAAAGCACACATTTTTTTCTTTCTTGGTAACAAAATCTTTTCAGTTACCTATTATTCAGTTTGTTATTTTGTTTGTAGAATACTTCCCTGTTCTAGGCCTTACTAACAATGAAAAAAGATGAATTTCTGATCTAAAGTATAGCTCTTTTGTTGAATTCATGAAGTGAGTTTGCGTTGACAGTTAAGGATTGGGCTTTCAAAAATTTTAGAAACAAGCCCAACTCCTCCTTTTGCAGTGAGTATGCTGAGACTAAGTGATTAGCTAGCAAAATATTAAAATATTTAAAAAGGGAAAATGGCAAACCACTGAACGGGAACAGACCACACGAGCAGGCTCGACACTGAGGTTTCCTCACACACGGTCTGTGTTACTATAACGTGCTGCCTCCCTCACAATTTGCGTAACTAAGTACAGATGTTGAAGAACATCATCACTGAATTCAGGAGTCTCTGCATTTAGCAAAACCACTGTTTAATTGTCCAAGGCTGGAGTCTAAAGTTCAAATCTAAATCTTTTTCAGTGGGATCAAAGAATCTAACTACCCACCAAAACCCGAAAGTTCTTAATTACTACAGAGTGTTGGGCCAGTGATTATAAAACCTGAATTCTAGTCTTAGTTCTGCTAAGTAACCTTAGTCAAGGAAAACAAATTTAATCTCTGGATTTTATGTCTTTGAGCCAGTACTTACCAGCTAGACAATGACCAGAATGACAATATGGGGTCCAAGGCCCCTGCCAGGATCTTAAGTTGGAGGCTCTCTGAAACCCAAAAGCAGAGAGAGGGGTGGGTATGCAGGAGAGTTGTGTTTCCTTTTTGTATCCTGAGGATTTTGCATTAATCAACTGCTTATCCATATTTCTCCTCTATCTGGAAAGCCTTCTAATTTTCCCCAAAACCCTTTTGCTATCCAAAGCTTTCCTTATTTTAAGGCCCAGGTTGCTTTCCACTTCCTCTATGAAGTCACTGTAGCACACACAACTTCTTTCTGAATTCATTTATTGCCCTTATATCTCATTCATCTGTTAGTCATTGTACATTGCTCTGGAATTGTCTTCCTTTTATACCTAATCCCTAGAGAGCTGGGTAATGTAGAGGAAAAAGTACAGAGTTGGAAGATAAATAGATGTAGCTGTGTGCTCTTAGCTGGCCACTTTTAAAAATATATATATTTAATTTTTAATTTTTATTTTTTAAATCGTATTTTATTGTACTTGCTATTATAGTTGTCCCATATTTAACTTTTTAAATAGTACATTTTTGAATAGGTAATTTTTTTCAGTACAATTAAAAGGGGAGGCACAGTGAAAAGTTACTGTGGTCTAACATCAAACTAGTCTTTCCCCCCCACTGTTACTAATTTTTTATATATCCTCCTGGAGTTTCTTATTTTTTCTTCCTTTTTATTTTATATAAAAGATGACACACTAATGTAGTCTTAGGTACGTTGCTTTTTCACCTAATTTATATTGGAGATATTTTCATGTCACTACAGAGTGGTCTTCCTCATTGTTCTTAATATTTTATGGATGGACCATAATTTAACCAGTGGTTGGAAATTTTTAGTTGGGTAACGTCCCAAATGATTTTAAAATTTGAATGACCTTTGAGCCTTATCTAAGAAATATGCCCTTTGTTTATCTAAAACTCATTTCTGTGGCACTTCGCAATTTGTAAGCACTTTACGTTCTTAAAGTTAATTCTCAGAAAGCGTCTTGGGGGAGGTAATTACGTACAGGCTTTACTAGATAAATAGAGAAAGGGAATATCTCTTCAGTCTTTTGCTGACTTTGGTGTAAGATTCTTTAGTAAAAGTCCCACCATGCTCTTTTCATGTGCTCTGCTGCTGGCAAATAGAGGGATTTTTTTTGAGAAACACAGCCTGCTTTGTAGGGGCTGATAAAAGTCTTCATTACTTCATTTATAACCATTTGTGAATTTACTTCCTTTACTTCACTTCCTTAAAACCAGTAGAGCATGTAGAAAAGGACCTGCACAGAAATGAAGCTTTGAGAAACAAAACAAATGTAGAAAGAAGATATGCAAATTTTCTTTTTATAGATTCAATTTTTTTAATCTTAAAAATTTTTAACTGAAATATATCTATGCAGAAAAAGCGACTTGCTTAGTAGAACTGAAAGTCTTTGTTGAGATGAGTGTGGCTCTTTAAGTGATTAAATGGGCAGGGCTGAGAAAAATAGGAAATATTTTGACCTGGGATTTAGCATTTAATGAGAGCCTCTGTTAAAGGAAATGCGGCCTTAGCTGTGTAACCTGACCTGTTAAGAATGCACACATGACACACACACACAGAGAATGCACAAATGACACACACACACCGAGAATGCACAAATGGAAAAAGAAAAGAATGTACAAATGAAATGGAAGGAGTTTAAGTTTTATTTTAAAATCTGTATGTAATGTGAAACAAGATTAGTACTGAAATAGCCCGAACTGCTAATTCAACTACTTGATTGTTGAAGTGTCACTCAGGCGGTCACCAAGACCAGCAACTCTTTATAGATGGAATGCTAATTTTCTATAAAATATTTCAACCATTTTAGTAACTCCTGAGATATTTTTGCTGTTGATTTTTCCTATAGTTATAAAATGGTCTCTTGATGTCTTTCTCTATTTACATTTACACTTTTATATAGTAATGCTGAAAACAGCCTAACATTGTAGATTTTTGAGAGATTACCAGTTAGTATTTGTTGTATTTGTATACTAACTTGGCCCTCTCTAGTGCACAAATGAGAAAACTGCAGCCCAGACAGGCTGTGATTGGCCAGGTCAGCCGCCTAGTCCAGAACTAGGCTCCTTCTCTTACAGCTGTAATTGGCTGACACTGGATTAGCTGGGGAGAAGTTTAATTTTGAACACATTCTCTTGTTCTTTCTCTCCTTTTTCTTTCTAATGTGGGACAGTTAATAAAAGACCACAAGCTTGCATGGAGCCTGGCTCAACGTGGGCATGTGAGAGAGACTTTTTGAAGTGAACCAAAACCGGGGAGGCATGAGGCACCTGTGGGTAACATGCTGTGAGCTGGCAGCTGAGTCCCCTATATTTGCTAGTTTGTTCTCCATCTTTCTTGCCCCAGGGCACGGAGCAGAAAGTTGTGTTCAGACAGTGAAGGTGCCGTGTGCTGGTTAGTGGAGGCCTTTAAACGACTTTCTTTCCCTCTTAGGTCCTTTCCCATAACCTGTGCACAGTGCTGAAGGTTCCACATGACCCTGTGGCCCTCGAGGAGCACTTCAGGGATGATGACGAGGGGCCAGTCTCCAATCAAGGTTACATGCCGTATTTAAACAAGTTCATTTTGGAAAAGGTATGATTTTGTGTAACCTCTTCTTGCTTACCGGTATTGTTTGGGTTGTCTTTTTCAAGTGGGCATAAAAAAAGAAGAAAATCCTATCATTTGCAACAGCATATATGGACCTAGAGGGTATTATGCTCAGTGAAATAAGTCAGACAGGGAAGACAAATACCATATGATTTCATTTTTATGTGGAATCTAAAGAATGAAATAAATAAACAGAAACAGACTCATAGATACAGAGAGAGCTGGCAGTTGCCAGAGGTGTGGGGTTGGGGCACTGGGAGAAAGAGGTAAAGAGACTAAACGCACAAATTGGTAGCTACACAATAGTCACAGGATGTAAGTAAAACATAGGAAACATAGTTAAAATAACGTGATAACTATGTTTGGTGTCAGATGGATACTAGAAATATCGAGGGGAATACTATGTAAAGTATACGATCGTCTAACCACTAAAACAAAAGCCAAACCAAACCTTGTGAATACACTAAGAACTACTGCATTGTACACTTTGAGAAGTGACTCGTACGGTGCTTGGATAGCATCTCAATAAAACATTTTTAATCAAATTGTATAGAAACTGATGTATGAGCCCTCAAAGCTGGATAAGGTGATACCGTTTTTTCTGGAGCTTGTTTGGGCTGCTGTTGTGTTCACTGAGCGGGTAGCTCCTCAGTCTCTGTAGTTGCATTATATGTAGATATGGTTCATATTCAGTGGATATTTGATAGCCTGCTGTGTGCATGTGTTTAATCTTAAAAAATAAAGACAGTAAACGTCTGTTATTAAATATAGAGCATGCTGGGAAAGTCTCAGAAATCTAGAAATTGCTTTGTTTTTCAGTGCTAGAATTCGTGTGGTCTGGGCCAGTGGACAGAGAAACATGGTTTAATATCTTAAAGTGTTGGACCCAAATCCTGCATTTTATTCTCCTGGGTGTAACTTTCGTTAAGCATCTTGAATTTCATGTTTTAAAGTGTTCTGTATTTTAGCATTTAGGTATTTTAAAGTTTTGTAACCAGGGGAGAAAATATAGCAGTGTTTTAAAAGTCCAAAATTAGCTACTAAATTTGGAAAAAAAACTTACTCTCCGAGTGGGTGAGGAAGTGATGAAACAGGGAGCCCTTGTTTACTATTCCTTACCACCTGGAGTGGAATTCCGCCAGTCCTTCAGTCCAAATAAAGCTGCCAAGGTTTCCATGGTGTGGGCTTAAATCGAGCAAAGATGAGTGCTTTGTTTTGAAACTTAGTTAAAAAAATACCAATAGTGACTGAAGCATGTTAACATAAAATTTAGAGATTGTCACCATTTATGCAAAGGAAATATGTAATAATGATTAAATATTTGCCAGCTGTGCTTTCACGTACTGTCTCATTTGATCCTCGTGCTAATCCTGTGATGCATAGTTGGGATTCTTATCCCCATTTACCTCAGGAGGAAGCAGAGCATAAGGTTGCCTAGCTAATAAGAGGTAGGTAGATTGTGAATCTAAGCCATTTAACTTCTAGACCAGTGTTCTTTTTAAAAAAAAAAAGATTTTTACTTTTAGAGAGACAGGAAGAGAAGGAGAGAAACATTGATGTGCGAGAGATACGTTGATTGGTTGCCTCTTGCACGTCCCCAGCAGGGACTCGGCCTGCAACCCAGGTCTGTGCCCTGATCAGGAATCGAACCAGCGACCTTGCAGTTTGCATGCTGGTGGTACTCAATCCACTGAGCCACACCAGCCAGGGCTACATCTTTTTTTTTCTCTCAGATCGGGAACAAATTAATATTTTTGGGGGGGTGCTGCAGAATTTTAGCAATTAGTTTATGTGTGCATGAGATGCAGAAGGTTGACAATCACTGGTCTGGGCTTTATGATTAAAATCAGTACTCTGTTGGCAATATGCTAAGTGCTAATTGGGGCATTTGCTACTTTCTAACATTTTTTTTTTTTTGTCTCTTTGGAAACATGTATACATGCAAAAGATAAACACACAGAAAAATAAGTATTTTAGTTTAATATAATATAATTAATGTCCCTTCTTTAGAGGCTAGCAGCCTCTACATTCTGTTTTCCTAGGCTGACATTTATACTTTTTTACCAGAAGCTGGAGTTCATATATGTCAGTTGTAGTTTCTCCATAAAATGAGGTTTCAAATTTCTATTAGTTGGATGATATACCTTTAGCACCCAAAATGTCTTCAAATGTGTGCCTAACCACTACCATTTAATATGAAGTGGTACGGCTCTTAAATACCCAAAACCATGCTTTTGCACGGTTCTTTCATTTTTTTAAAAATTAATTTACCATTTTATTATTATTATTTTTTTCCTTACCCGAGGACATTTTTTCATGGCTTTTAGAGAGAGAGTATCATTGCTTTTTAGAGGGGGAGGGAGGGAGAAAGGGAGAGAGAAACATTGATGAGAGAGAAAAGCAGCCATTGGTTGCCTCCCAGACTTTCCCAGACTGGGGACCGAACCCCCCAGCCTGGTATGTGCCCTGACCAGTAATCCAGCCTGCAGCCTTTTGGTTACAGGGCAATGATCCACCGAGTTACACTGGCCAGGGCTGCATGGTTCTTTCTTATTGTCCTTTATGTTTTTTTTTTCTTCCATTGTTGCTTAAAAGTTATATGGTGTTAATTTGGCACAATGGCCAAATTGGACTCCAAATTCTCATCATTTTTGTGACGTTGTACAGGACTAAAAACTTCTGCGTGAATCAAGAGGTTCTGTGCTGAGTACTCTGGATGACTTCGTGCCATTGGACACTTTGGCCAACAGTATAAATCTAAAAGTGATGCAGTTTCCAGAAATAACTTAAAAAAAAGTAACTGCTTTATTGAGACATAATTTATATATCATAGAATTTAAGTTCTTAAAGTGTGCAATTAGTGGTTTTTAATACAGTCCCTTTTTTGTGCAACTGTCACAACCACAGTCAATTTCGGAATATTTGCATCACCCTCCCTCAGAAAAACCATACCCATCAGCGCTCGCTCGTCCTGCCACACAGCCCCAGGCAACCACTGATGTATTTTCTGTCTCTGTGGCTTTGCCATTCTGGACTCGGGCAGTGTGAATGGAATCATAATGGACGGGGCCTTTGTGCCTGCCTTCTTTCACTCAGCATAGCGTTTTCAAGGTTCACCCACATCAGAGCACACAGTAGTACTTCACTCCCTTTTACGGCTGAATAATATTCCATCACGGACATAACGATTTTATTTGCACACTCAACAGGCGATGAACACATGAGTTCTTTCTGCTTCTTGGTTATTATGAATTTGCTGCTTTGTTGATTCATGTCGAAGCTTTTGTGTGGATATCCGAGTATGTTTTCCCTTCTCTTGGGTCTATATAGGTATGGAATTGAGTCATATGGCAGCTATATATTTAACCTTTTGAGGAATTGCCAGACTTTTCCAAAGCAGCTGTGCTTTTACTTTCCTACCAGGAACATGTGAGCGTTCTAATTTCTTCATATTCTTACCAACACTTGTTATCTTCTGTCCTTTTGATTGTAGCCATCCTTGTGGGTGGGAGCTATGGTATCTTACTGTGTTTTGATTTGTATCTCCCTGATGATTAATGTGAAATATTATTTTTTAAGTGGTTTTCTTACTGTAAAATGGTTTTCTATATTGTAAAAACAGGCTATGGTAGTAAATTTCACTAAAAAGAGCTTTATCTATCACCCATAACCTTACCATCCAGAGGCAGCCACTGTTAAAATTTTATGTTTGCTTTGAGTCTATTTTTTAAAATACATTTGTATGTATTTTTCAAGCTGGGATCATATTGAACACTTAACATAACATTTCCTTTTCTATGCCATTAAAATCTTTTTGAGAACTTTAGTATAAAGATAAAAATGCTAACATTTATTTAGTCTATTGTATATCACGCACTATGCTAAGTGATTTAAGCAAGTGTTACTAGTTTGGATGAAAATTCTAGTTTAGAGAAAATGTGAGTTTAATTTTGTAAATACTTTTAGCAGTCTGTGTCAGAATTGAGGTCCATAATTGCTGTCTTATACGCATGGGTTTTGGTAAAAAGCAAAAATATATTAAAAATAAGAACAACTCTACACATTTCTTTCTATGAAATTATCTTTCATTTGAACACCTTGAAATCAGTGACAGCTGTTAATAGTTTTCCAAAAGATGTGAGACTATCAATTTAATTTGTATGATATAAACTATGATATAATGTGTATGATTTGGGAGCAGTTTGTAATCTTAGATGGAGTATGGAACCATAGATTTCTAGACCCTTTGTAGTTAAAGTGGACTTAGAGGTCATCTCAGTTACAGTCCAACATCCGTACTGAGGCATGCAGGGCTGTGATCTGTTTGGCTGCTGCCAACCTCCCCAGCCTCCACTTTGTCCACTCTCCTCCTTGTTCACTTCCGTGCAGCATGTGGGCCTTCTCTCCGTTCCTCAAATTATGAAGACCCTTCCTGCCGCAGAGCCTTCAGATGTGCTGCTTCCTCTGCTGTAAGACGTCCTCCACCCAAAACATGGGGCTAATTCCTACTCATCCTTTTAGGTCCTAGCTTGATGTCACTTCCTCAGGGAGGTTTCTGTAGGTAGCACCACACCCTTCTGAGAGCTAACCAGCTCTGCTATAATGTGTTCTCAGGCATCCTCTGCTTTTCCCTCCTAGCACTTACCACAGTGTTTATCATATGGCTGGTTGTGTTACTGCTGTCTGTTCCATGTCTGATTCTGCCCTTGGGGTGTGAGTTCTGTGATAACCAGGGCTGGTTCACTGTTGTCCAGCTTGATCGATTGTTTTCTCTGTATGCAGAAGTTTTTAAGTTTGATGTATTTGTCTATTTTTGTTCTTGTTGCCTGTGCTTTTAGTGCCATATCCATGAAATCATCGTCCATTCCAATATCATGGAGCTTTCCCCTTATGTTTTCTTGTAGGAGTTTTATAATTTCAGGTCATTTAGATCTTTACTGCATTTTGAAATAATTTTTGTATATGATATAAGGTAAGGGTCCATCTTTACTTTGTTGCATTTGGATTTTTTTTTCCAACACCATTTGTTGAAGAGAATATCCTTTCCTCATTGAGTAGTTGTTTTGGCACCCTTGTTAAAGATCATTTGACCATCTACGTGGGGGCTTATTTCTGGGCCTCTTTTCTGTTTTATTGGTCTGTCTGTCTTTATGTCAGTGGTACACTGTTTTGATTACTGTGGCTGCGTAATATGTTTTGAAATTAGGAAGTGTAAGGCCTCTAACTCTGTTCTTCTTCTCTAGATTGTTTTGGTTATTCATGGTCCTTTGAGATTCCATATGAATTTTGGGATAATGTTTCCTGTTTCTGCAAAAAAATTGCCATTGGGATTTTGACAAGGATTGCACTGAATCTTTAAATTGCTTTGGGTAGTATGGACATTTTAACAATACTGTCTTTCAATCCATGAATATGAGATGTCTTTCCATTTATTTGTCATCTTTAATTTCTTTCAGTAATGTTTTGTAGTTTTCAATGTACAAATCTTTTGACTCCTTGGCTAAGTGTATTCCTAAGTATTTTATTCCTTTTGATGCTTTGTAAATGGGATTGTTTCCTTAATTTTTTTTCAGATTGTTCATTATTTTATTTTTTTAAAAAGATTTTATTTATTTATTTCAGAGAGGGGAAGGGAGGGAGGAAAAGAGGGAGGGAAACATTAATGTGTGGTTGCCTCTCCTGTCCCCCCTGCTGGGGACCCAGCCTGCAACCCAGGCATGTGTCCTAGACTGGGAACTGAACCGACGACCCTCTGGTTCGCAGGCCAGCACTCCATCCACTGAGCCACACCAGCCAGGGCAGATTGTTCATTATTAATGTATAGAAATACCACTAATTTTTGAGTGTTGATTTTGTATCCTGAAATTTTGCTCAATGTGTTTGTTAGTTCTGACAAGTTTTTTTGTAGACTCTTTAGTGTTTTCTATGTGTTAGAAAGAGCATGTCATCTGCAATCAGAGATAATTTTACTTTTTCCTTTCCAGTTTGCCCGCTATTTATTTATTTAGCCTAATTGTCCTGGCTAGGACTTCCAGTGCTGAAAGGAAGTGGTGAGAGTGGGCATCTTTGCCTTGCTCCTGATTTTAGAGGATAAGCTTTCAGTGTTTCACTGTTGACTCTATTAGCTATGGGCTTTTCATATATGATCTGGTTTTTGTAGTTTTTTAAAAGGTATAAATGCTGTCATTTAATATTCTTTTACCTTTGAGCATGATTAAACTAAAGAATAGTGGATTAGATTTTAGAGACGGAATGAGCCAAATAGAATGAGCCAGACAACTTAAAAATAAATAAGATACAGTGAACCTATATCAAAACATCATTAATTTATTTCCTAGGAAAACTCATTTATGGAGAATTTGCTCGGTTTCTTAACTCCTTAATCTCTCTGGAGCATTACACACTTTATTAAATCTTTTAAATGGTTTCCTCACTCACTTCTCATATCTTTGTGCTTCTCCTACCACTTTGACTGCTTTTTCAGTCATCAAAATTCCTCTTCCTCCTCTTGCTTTGCAAATATGTGTATCCCCTGAGGTTCTGTTTCTGATTGTGTCTTTCTCACTTTATGTTCTCTCAGTGATCTCATTAGCCATTGTGGTTTCAAGTCATCATTAGCATGCAGTTGATTCACAAATCTGCCACTCTTAGCTTACAGTTTCACTTCTTTGATTGTTCTTGGATACCTCCACTTAAATGTCTTACCAGGACTTCAAAATTGAAAACTTTCTCTTTCCTTTTCCCTTGTTTTTGTCTCCTTCATCCTGTGACTATTCTCCAAATGTGGTTGGTGTGCTGCTCCTGCCTTGATTTTGCTCAGGCATTTCCTTTCCTGTCTTTTGGAATACGTTACCTTGCACTCTTCAATATAGTTTAAGGTTCACCTCAAATATCATCTTTTCTGAAAAGTAGTCACCTGAGCTGCTGATGACCTGTGTATTCTCTGCTCCAAAATCCTTCAATTGGGGGTTTCCTATGCACTATTTAAAAAAAAAATTATAAAGCTCTTTGTGATTTGTTCTATGTTTACTTTTTCAGCTATAAATCTAGTACCACCCCACCCCGCCCCAAACCCTGTAATACACCACATAATCCAAAGAGAATGTCTTGTTTCTCAGAGCAAGGTTATGTGCTTTCGTGCGCATGTTATTTTCCTATTGTCATATCTTTCATTTAATGTTTTTTTGGGGGTGCGGGTGGATAGGGTTGATGGTAGTGTCCTTTGAAACTATTCCTATAGAAATGTCTTTCATCATATATTGATAGGTGTCTTCCATCTACTGAGTCCTATGGGCAGTTTGGCATAGTGGCAACAGACAGCATTTGAACTTTGATTTACACTCTGGTTTTGATATTTACTAGCCATGTGAACTTGATGAAAGTACTCAATTTTTCTGAACCTCTATTTCCTGATCAGTAAAATAGGGACGCTGTTTAACCTTACAGGGCTGATATGAGGTTTAAGTGAAAACTGCATAAACTGCCAAACATATACTAAGTCCTCAATAAATGGTGTTTTTTTTTAAAAAAAAAGGCAGACGAGATGCAGCAGCCTCAGCTACTGCTTTCCCTTCATGGGATCAATTGTGTACAAAGAGGACGTGGGGAGTGGTACCAGACTGAGAAGCTGCTGAAGGCAGACCCCGGAAGATATCTTCCTACTTCTGGAGAATTGATTTATAAATCACAAATTCTAGTTTGAGATCAGGAGAAACTTCTCCCTGCATCCAGCTACAGACTTCTTCCTTACAGACAACACTTTGCTCATATTTCTCTAAAAAAAAATGCGTTGCTCATATTGTCTTGCCTCTTCCAGTACATCTTCCATATTGTCCGAGAATATGACTTTTAAAGTGCATGCTGTTAGTTGTTCCCTTCTACTCTTTCAATAACAGATTATAAGACTCTTTATGATCTGATCTTCATCTTCCCCCCGGCCTCATTTATTTTTTTTTAAATTTTATTTATTTGCTTTTTAATTATATTTTATTGATTATGATGTTACATTTGTCCCAGTCTTTTCCTCCTTTGCCCTCCTCCACCCAGAACCCCCCTTCCCGCCAGCAGTAGCCCCCTTAGTTCACGTCCTTGGGTTGTGCATGTAAATTCTTTGGCTTCTCCATTTCCTATACTATTCTTAACCTCCTCCTGTCTATTTTGCACCTACCATTTATGCTTTATTCCCTGTACCTTTTCCCCCTTCCCTTTTCCCCACCCAATTGATAATCCTCCAAATAATCTCCAGATCTATGATTCTGTTCCTGTTCTGGTTGTTTGCTTAGTTTGCTTTTTCAGATATAGTTATTGATAGTTGTGAATTTGTTGCCATTTTAATGTTCATGGTTTTGATCTTGTTCTTTTTCTTAGATAAATCCCTTTAACATTTCATGTAATAATGGCTTGGTGATGATGAACTCCTTTAGCTTGACCTTGTCTGGGAAGCACTTTATCTGCCCTCCCATTCTAAATGATAGTTTTGCTGGATAGAGTCATCTAGATTGTAGGTCCTTGCCTTTCCTGACTTGGAATACTTCTTTCCAGCCCCTTCTTGCCTGCAAGGTTTCTTTTCAGAAATCAGCTGACAGTCTGATGGGCACTCCTCTGTAGGTGACTCTCTGCTTTTTTTCTTGCTGCTTTTAAGATTCTCTCTTTATCTCAGCTCTGTTGTCATGTCGCTTTTTCTGCAAATCTTCCCCCAATTCTTACGACTGGGTTAGCTCCTCAGTGTTTTCACAAAACCCCCTGCGTATAGCTTTCTAACACTTATCATACTGCACTGTGATTGTCTTGGCATTCCTTGGAGACACGGGCTAGTGTTCTAGTAAGTATCTTTGCATTGTTCCTGGCAGATAATAATCACCACCTAAATTTTATCCATTGAATTAGTGAAAAACTATTGAGTTAGACACTGTGTTATATTAAAATTTATCTATTTGCATATCTGCTTCCCTAATTAACTATGAGTATTGTAAAAGGAGAGAACCAAGTTCTTCATCTTTATGTCCTTCATTTGTAGCAGAGTACTTGCTTGGCTCATTGTAGATGCTTTGGGAATGTTGAATGCATGATTGAATGACTGCATGCCAGGGCTTTTAGAATTTCATTTTTTTTCCCAACAGAAAGTACATTCTTTGACTATATAGGTAAAGATGAGGTGTCTGCATGAGTAACTGACATCCTTGACTCCTCTGTACCAGAGTTGGTAGTCTACTTAGAAGGTAAAGTGACACATGAAAAAAATAACTATTTGACGAGTGAGTGTTTTATGTGCCAAGTGAGTGATGTGGACAGATGGTGCTTCAGTGTTAGACTAAATGTAACATCTTTTTTTTTAATCCTACCCAAGGATGTGTTTATTGATTTGAGAGAGAGAGGGAGAAAGAGAGAGCAAAACATCGATCATTTGCTTCCCATATATGCCCTGAACAGGGATTGCACCCGTAACCTAGGTATGTCCCCTGACCTGGGATCAAACCCACAACCTTTTGGTGTATGGGACGATGCTCCAACCAACTGAGCCACCTGTCTGGGGCCGTATATAACATTCTTAATTGAGCCTTTGAAAATGTGGTACCTAAGCATATATATAAAAAATGGTTATTGGTTAATTGGGTTGGTTAAAATGGAAGCCTATAGTAGGCTTTGTTTCTCTTTTATTTGGCTATAATTATAGTACTTATTTTGGATGGGTTCATTTTAATTTTTCCTCATTCTTTTTTAGGTCCAAGACAACTTTGACAAGATTGAATTCAATAGGATGTGTTGGACACTCTGTGTCAAAAAAAACCTCACAAAGAGTCCCCTGATCATTACGGAAGAGGATTCATTTAAAGTATGGGTTATTTTCAACTTTTTATCTGAGGACAAATATCCATTAATTATTGTGCCGGAAGAGGTAAGGTGTGGCTCTGGGCCATCTTTGCATTTAATAGATCTAGCTTGGAGGTATTTGTGTTAAGGCAGTGTAAATATGGAAGGAGACCTTGCACCTTGTTTTTGGGTCAGAGGCAAAATGGTCTAAATCCAGACAAATCCAGAACTTAGTGATTTGGGGTCATGTACTATCCCTGGAGATTTGCAGATAGGGTGGGACTCTTCCTCTGCAGATTGCTATAATTATAGATGACTCCATCCTGATGTCCAAAGAATATCTATTCAGCACAAGTCACAACACAATTTTGTGTCTGCTTGCTATTGGAAAAACTCTGAGAACTGGTTGAGTGATGCCATGGGAAACACAGGATCCAGAATGTTTTCACATCCTTTGTATGTAAGGAAATATTGGCTTTGTTTCTAAGTCCAGCATGGCGACTTTAACAGTCCTTTTCAAAGTAAATGAATAAAGGACATTTGTTTGTATTGTTCTGGGTTATTTTTCCTAAGCTTCCAAAGGAAAATGAAGAGAAAAGTAAGGTTTTGTGCTGTCTTACTGCCTTGAAGAATTATACCTGTGATACACGTTTATTACAGTAGTAAATTTAGAAAAGCCTCATAATATGAAAAATTAAAATTAGCTGTAGTCCTCCCATTAAAAATGAGTCCTCTGTAATCCCTTAACCTTGTACAAATTAGTGAACCTCTTGGATTTTAATTTCCTCATTTTTAAAATAGGACTCAGAACAATGTTAACTTGTAAGGGGTATGAGATTCTGCATTTAAAGGACTTAGCTCAGTGCCCAGCATGTAATATACAAGGTCTGTCTGGAAAAACTCCAGCCATTATTAATATAATGAGAATGGTTTGCATGACATCGATGTAACCTGGCAGCAAAGGAAAGTAGACTAGAATGTGTCTGCGTGAACAATGACAACTTCACTGTACTAGTCAGTGGGGACCGTAGATGCCACTGAGTGAGCATGTGTGCTGTGTGGCCGTCACAATCAAAATGACTGATCTAGTAGAGCAACAAATCTGTATCAAATTTTGCGTTAAGCTTGGACATTCCTCCACAGAAACTATTCAGGTGATTCAGAAGGCCGCAGCTATGGCAACTGGTGATTGGCAGCTTCATCATGACAATGCACCCGCTCATGCATCACGTTTGGTGCAGAGTTTTCTGGTGAAACACCAAATCACCCAGGTGACTCAGCCCCACTACAGCCCACATTTGTTGACCTGTGACGTCTGGCTTTTTCCAAAACTAAAATCACCTTTGAAAGGAAAGAGATTTCAGACTGTTGATGAGATTCAAGAAAATATGACTGGGCAGCTGATGGCAATTGGGAGAACTGTGTGAGGTCCCAAGGTGTCTACTTTGAAGGGGACAGAGGCATCATTGTCCTATGTACAATGTTCCTTGTATCTTACATCTTCTTCCACAAATGTCTCTATTTTTCATAGTACATGGCTGGATACCTTCTGGACAGACCTTGTATGCTCAGTAAATGTGTTAATTCCTATGACTCTACTGTTGTGTACACTTTTGCACACTAGTCTGTGTATTTCCAGAGTATAAATTTCCAGCAGTGGAATTCTGAGAAACACACACTTTCAGGGTATTAGATGCATGAGGCAAAATTGCCCCTCAAAAAGGCTGTGCCAATTTATACACCTACCAGGGGTGGCTGAGTGGGCCCTTTATTATCCATCCTGCCAATATAGAGTCTGGACTCTGATTTCTGTGATCCTTGTTCATGTAAGAAAATTTTTTTAAAACTTTCATACTATAGTATTTATTTAAAAATCAGCAAGCATTTACTGACTACCAACAATAAGCAAGGCACCAAGAGGAATACAAAGTGAGAGAGATTACTTCCTGCCTCAAGGAATTGACAGTCTGCTGAATGAAAAAGAAAAAAGCCAAGTGTAATTCAAAGCAAAATGTATGGCTTGTTATAAGAAAGATGCAAAAGCCATGCAGATACAGAGGAGGGAAAGATTATTCCAGTTTGGGGGGAGTGAGGGAACCAGGAGGCTTCCTGAGAGAGGCAATGTGATGTAGTTGTTAAAAGCAGAGTCTTAAAGGGCCAGACAGCACATATTTGAGGCTTTGTGGGCTTTTTGGGCTATGCTGTCTCTGTCTCAGGTACATGAAAGCAGCCTTAGACTCTGTATCGCTGTGCTTCAGTAAAGTGGAGGTGGAAACTCCTCTACCTTAGAGGTCGAATTTTATATAATTTTCATGGGTCATGAAATAATTATTTAAAAAAAATTTCCAACCACTTAGAAATGTAGAAACGATTCTTAGATCATGGGTATAAAAACATGTTGTAAGCCAGATTTGGCTGCTGGGCTAGACTGGACTCACGGGCCATGATTTGCTGTTCCCTGATTAGAAGCAGGGGTCTGGAGTCAGATTTCCTGGATTTCAGTTCTGGCTCTATCACCACTCACTAGATGCATGGCCTTGGGCAATTTTCTTAATTTGTTTTCATTGCATTCTGCTCAACTGTAAAATAGGGCTAATGCCAGTATTTACCTCCTACTGTACTTGTGAAGATCAAGTGAGAAGAATGCCTTGCTCTTCGTGCTCATTAAGTGGTAGCTGCTTATGGGCAAGTGGTAACTATTATATTTATGGGAAAAACAGTACTTGGGCTGGGTCTTAAAAGATGGGAAGAATTTGGACTAACAGAGAAGAATTCTGAATCTACAGTGGGCAAGGTTATATGGGGCAGGAAAGCAAAGGGCCTGTTCTGAGAGGAGTGAAGGATGCTTATTTGGAAACACCAGGACTGGCTGATTTAAGGCAAAAAGGAATTTTTAAAAAGGACGTTGGGTAGTTCACAGAATCGCCGTGATGGCCTAAAAACCAGGTGCGAAGGCTGTACAGCTTGGAGCGTACTGGTCGCTCCAGTGAAGATCCGCAAGGATGCTGCTGCCACCGGAGAGTAGGTGTTGCACTTGTCCAAGGACCTCGGACCCTGCACACTGGGCGCTGCCTAGGAACTCAGGTCTTTCTGCCGCTGTTCTTTCTACCAGGGACAGTTCTCTATGGTATCTACTTCCCAATTCACAATTGGGACCATGCATCTAATTGGTATGGCCTAGGTCAGGTGCCATAGGCTGGCTGCAGAGGCTTGGAAAGGGCACATTTGCATTTTGACTGCTGAACTGGGAGGAAGGGAGTTCCCCAGGCAGAAGAAGGGGGTTAGATGCTGAGCAGTCAAAGAGAATGACACATATTCTTTCTAAGTGAACTGATGGCCATGAAGAAGAGGGGTGGTAGACGAGGCTGGGAAGAATTTTGACTTCATCCTGTATGCGGTGAGGAGTGTGAACCATGGGCAATTTTGAGCAAGAGAGTGACAGCTGAGCAGATGAAATATGGAGAGATGGGAGATGGGAAGTTAAGAGAAGGCAAGTGGCATTGAGGACTTAAATACAGTAGTGTCAGCGACAATGGAAGAGAAGACCAGATGGAAGGGATCTGGAAGTCACAGGACCAAACTCCTGGTACCTTGCTGTGTGGAAATATGGACAAGTTTCAGGCCTGGGCAGTTGGGAGGTAACATAGTGCAGTTTTCAAAGCATGGTCTTTGAAATGAGACTGCCTGGTTTAAATCCTGACAGTACCACTTTTATGTGACCTTGAACAAATTACTTAATTTCTCTGTTTGGGTCTCCCCATCTTTAAAATGGAGATAACTCCTTTCTGCATCGGACTCTTGTGAGGATGAAAATGCTTGATGTGTGTGGAGCATTTACTGATGCCCGATCCCAGTGTAAGTGCTCACTGCATGGTGTGTGTGTGTATAGATGGCAGAATGAAGAACACATCGGAGGTGCAGTGTGTAATGGTATGTTTGGTACATTTGGCATTTTGGTGGAACATTCTTGTGGCGCTGTCCTGTATTAAACTGAAGTGCACGTCTAGGGCCCGTGAGAGGCCAGGCTGGACACAGAGCTAGGGAAGCCATGGGAAGTAGGTTAGATCAGGTAGGAAGAGACCGTGGTGGCAAGAGAGGCTGAGGACAAAATCTTGGGACCATTTCTGTAGCAGGAGGAGGGATAGATTAGGTAAAGGAGGCTGAATCGAATGGTTGGTGAGGTAGGAGAACTGGGAGAGTGTTGAGTCATGGGTGCCAAAGAAAGAAAAGTTCTAAGCACCAGAAAAGTACTTACCTGCATTCTCTGCTACAGAAAAATTAGAGAGCGATGAGTGAGAAGTTGTCCTTGGATTTAGCAGTTAGGTGGTCACAGGCAGTCAAGGACCAGGCAGACTCACTGCCCCGGTGGGAACAGTGTCTCGGTGCTTAGTAGCCATGACGATGTAATCGTGCACGTGTGTAAAAGGGAAAATAGAAGGTAAAATGTGCTGTGGAATTTTTGTCCACCAAAAAATTGTCTAGCTTAATATAGAGAAATATAGAAGAGGATAGAATATTTATAGGCATAGAAAAAAATATGCAGGTGGTATTTTATGCTGCTTGGGAGAATTATGCTAGTAAAATCTCCAGTATCATCTTTTAAGACATTTTGCAGCTATTCTCATTGTTCCAAATTGACTTGTGTTTTCTTGGAACTGGAAGAGAGAGGTGGGTGTCTTACCTGTGATGTTTTGGTTCTTTCCATTACTAAAATGTTCATGGTGAACTTGAAAGTGACCTTGTCCTGATTTTAGAACTAGAAATTAGCAAGGAGACTTGGCCTTATTCCTGGGGCAGTGCTTGATTGATGTGAAGGACTTGTTATTGGCTTTAAACCATCGCTGAGCCACAGGCTGTGGAGGGAGCCAGTCAGCCTCAGCTTCCTGACTGCTCTGCTTAAGAAACTCAAAAGATTTCTTCTCCAGCTGGCTCCGAGGACCGGGGCCCATGTCAGCTTTGAGGTGTACCACGACTCTCTCCTTTCTGCGCCCAGAGCCTGGCCAAAACTCCGCAGCATGTTTGCCTTCGTCTTTGTGGGCCGACAGGAGTGCCGTGGTGCTCTTTCCAAACAAATTAATCTCACTTCAGAAAGCCTGCCTTGGACTGAGCCAGGCCGCATACCTTGTCATGTTATTGTTTGGACTTACTCTGTGTTTTGACGTCCTTAACTCCCTCATTGTTTCTTCTAGTTAAAAGTAGAATGAAATTAGTTTTACAGATTATTCCTCTGTGGCCATTTGTGGGGAAAGAAGGGATCACTGGAAAAGATTTATGTGGATTGGCTTGTCTGGCTGCCGAATCAGCCTCCTGAACTTCGGAATGGGGCCTAGTGTGCACCGAGCTCTCAGCACATCTCCTGTTCTGTGACCCAACACTGCACGCTCGGGGTTGCATTTTGTGGAAAACACTGGAGTCGTAGTATTTCTAAGGTGGCCATTCTCTCTTAGATTTTGCTTCCTTTCTAAATATCTTAATAACATTTTAAAAACTATATTTTGAACTAGTTTTAGACTTACAGATTTTAATAAAATTTAATGTGAAAACATATTTACAATATCAAATTTAAACTATAATGTCTTTGTCATGAATATATACATAAGTTTAATTGTAATTGTACCAACAGTTTTTAGGACTTTATACATTTAAAGTAACTTTGAAAACATTTTTTTAAAAGATTTTATTTATTTATTTTTTAGAGAAGGGAAGGGAGGGAGAAAGAAAGGGAGAGAAACATCAATGTGTGGTTGCCTCTTAAGTGCCACCGACTGGGGACCTGGCCTGCAACCCAGGCATGTATCCTGACTGGGAATCGAACTGGCAGCCCTTTGGTTTGCAGGCCAGTGCTCAATCTACTGAGCCACATCAGCCAGGGCTAAAGTAATTTTTTTAGGTTTTCAATAATCTATCTACCATAGATCCAGAATGTTTTTAAGTAAGATTTTATTCTCCAGCTTTGAAAAGTACTATATAAGTAACAGTGGTAGTTTATGAATAATGAAGTGGGATAAATAAGTTTGCTTTTGACATAGTTTTCCATTATCCAGAAAGTAGTGTCAAGAATTTTGAATAAATATTAAGTGACTTACAATGCAGAAATCAAGAAATGGTATGTTCCCATTTGAGATGGTTCTGTAATTTTTGTCAAAGGGTATTCCTGGAAATATGTGTCTGTGAAGTATAGTTTTTACATTAGCACCCATTTCCCACAGAGCCAAGAACAAAACAGGATGTGTCTGTTGTGGGCTTATTTGGAAGGAGTGTCTTGAAATAAATATCAAACCTGAAATAGTTTTAAGAGATCCTCCGTGAAATAAAACCTGAATTGTTGCTAAGACATGAAAGGCCCTTTTAAATGATGACGGGGAAAGAACTTTAAACAAGGATTTTGGAGCCAAAGCCATCAAAAATCACATGCAGCCGAAAAGTTTATTCTTTGTTATTTTTGGTGAAACTTGCTTGGAAAGAGGAAGTAAGCTGCTTCCTGAAACTGAATGAGCTCTTAGCATTATTGCAGGCCACTCGAGGCGGACACGGCAGCATGTGAATTATTATTTAGTCTAATTGAATAGTTGAGAATGGTGATGCTTGTCTCTCCTTGGCCCAATGTAATGGTTTAAGAGGTCCTTCAGTTACTTCATTACGATAAGTAAATGGCGGTGTCGAAAATCAGCAGGAAATGAATCTGGGTTAGTTGTCCTCCACAGTCCCTGGCAATGCTGAGCCGATGCTGGGTGCCGATGACCAGCTCAGAAGGGTTTGGTAGGGCACCTTCGGATGGTCCCAGGTGAACCTGGGAAACTGCTTTTAGAGCTGAGTTTGCTAGTAACAGGTACTTTCTGGGTTACACACATTATGAAAGATCATTTGATATGCAAGAAGAACTAAACTTGGACTGTGAGGGGCTTGGGTTCATTCACAAGGGGTGGGTGAGGAAGAGCTGAGGCTATTCTCGGGCTTGGTACACATGCAGTGTGAGTTGGAAGAACCATCTTGCCACGCCCACTTTCCATCGTGCCTGTGGGCGTGTGCACATGTTTGCACTGGCTTTGCTGCGGAAACTTCTAGTTGTGCCTTTACTGCATTTACCCCAGGTTGTAATCAGGCAACATGGGCCCTTTTTGCCCTGCCTTGGGGAGATTGAATTTCTGGTCATGTTAAAATGCCTCTAAGTTATTTTTCTATGGGCAATTTTTTTTTTTAATGTTCTTTTTCTCTCTTGTCTTCAATCTCTTCTTGCCTTTATATATTTTTCTCTCTTCTCTTTTCTGTCTCATTTTCTCCTTCCCTCTTCCCTTTGGCTTCCTCTTAACCATTTCCTTTTTTCTCTTCCGCTGACTATCCCTGTTACTTTTATGTAAGAGCCAAGGAAATAATAATATCTGATAAGCTTAACCGTAGATTATATATCTCCAGCAAGAGAAGGAAAGACCTGTGCTTTTCATCAACAAGTAAACATTTGCTGACCGTCTACCATGTGCTAGAGTTAAGGGATTAGATCATCTTTACACTAGCGGATTTTTACAATCTTATCAAATTAAATCAGTAGAACTTGTGATATTTTTTGACCTTGTGATATTTTTTGACCTTGTGATATTTTATTAATGTACATTTCGTTGCAAACATGTTTTTCCTATTTTTGTAATCTTTTTCTGTTAAAATTGACTTCATAAATAACATTATAACCAAGTTAATGGAAGTGTAAAGGAGAGAGAAAAAAAATAATTCACAATCTTGTTACAGACTTACTGTTTCGATGTTTTGCTCTAGTATTTGTCTAAATATTTACATAATCTTTATGGACTGGAAATCACAGGTAAATTGAATTTTCCATTCTTCACTTTATGTTATTTCACAAATTCTTTCTCAAATATAATTTTAAATGGTGGAATGACATTCCACTCAGTGCAGAAGGGAAGTAACATCGATGGAGTACCTAGTGTGCCAGGCATTGTGCAAAATGTCCTGTATTTGTTTCATTTTCTCCCCACAGTAGTTATATGGGATGAATGTTATTATGTTCATTTCATTGATGAGGAAATGGAGGCTTAGTTTAACGTATTTCGGTTTAACAAACACTCATTGAGCTCTACTACATTCTAGGTACCAGTTCTGGGGATTCAAAGATGAATGGAACAGGATCCCTCTTCTAAGGAATTCAGAAAATGGTGGGGAAGCAAATTAGTAAGGTGATCATTGTAATTCAGTATGCTAAGCACAGGGACACAGAAGAACACCTGACCGGGGTTAGGGTTGGTCAGAGCAGGTTCGCTGGAGCGGTGCTTCTCAAACTTGAGTGTGCCTCTGGAAGTTCCTGGGGTCCTTGTTAAAAGGCGGGTTCTGATTTTGGTGTCTAAGGTGAGATTTACAGTGGGATCTGAGATACTTAATTTCTGATAGGCTTCCAAGTGCTGTTGCTGCTGGTCCACACCTCTCACTTTGAGTAGGAATATCCCAGACGATGTAGGCCTTGAACAAATACCAGTCAGCCGGGCACAGAAATGGGTGAAGGTCTCCCAGACAGAGAGCAGCACGGGGAACAGCAGAGAGCCGTAGACAAGTGTGTTGTGTGGGTAAACTACTTACCGTCTATGGCAAGTGCCGACATGCTGTGGCTCCCTGGCTGAATCCAGCCTGTGGTCTGTTTTTGTATTGTCTGTGGACCTAGAACAGGTTTTACATTTTTAAAGGTTGTTAAAAACCAAAAAAACAAAGAACCTAGAACGGAGATGCACAAAGCCTGAAGTATTCACTATCCAGTGCTTTATAGAACAAGCTTAGGACCCCTGGCCTATGGCACCAGTAGTACTGGTGGAGTGTAAAATCTGCCAGGTGCATAGCGGGAGACGTGTTAGAGACAGTAGGCAGGGGGTGGCCACAAGGGATGCTGAGGAGCTTAGCCTTTGTCTTTGAAGTGGCAGGGACCCAGGGCAGGCTTTACAGATGGGGGTCACAGGCTCGGGTTTGTTTTGGAAAACTCTGGCCGAGTACAGATACAAGGGGGCAAACGCTGGAGGTCAGGGTACCAGCCAGGAGGCCCGACCAAAGGCAGCGGGGGTAGGAGGAGACGGAGGTGAGCGCTGTCTTGGGCAGGTTTCCATTCTTTTTGACTGTAGCCTATAGGAAGATCAGCATTGTATTTCATGGCCCGGAACGTGTAGGTTCATGCGTACACAACACAAAACTTGTCACAGAACAGTATTTGCCTTTATTGTGGATAAACTCAAATATTTTTCACTTCATTAAAGAAAGTGCTGGTCCACTACCCACTATGCTAATTTCGTATTGTGTCAGCACCTACAGTTTGAAAAACACTGATCTAGGGAGGGAAAAACAGTAGGATTTTGTCGCTGATTTGATATAAGGGAGTGGGAAACAAGGGTTCCGCCATGGTGAATTGTGTTGCTCCCAACCAAAATCAGTAACAGGAAGGGCAGCCATTTGGAAGGCAGAGATTCACTTTTGCACATGTTGAGTTTGAGAGGATTGTAAGACACCCCGGCTTTTCAGAAAATAACAGCTGTCAATTTCTTGTTCAGTGTTAGTACCTCAATGTTCTGTTTAACTGCTGTTATTTCAGTGGCAGTATTTTCTGCACAAAGGAATGTGTCTCAGGATTTGACCAGCTCTTCCAGCCCCAGCCAGGAGCTCAGCGTTGCTGACGGCACTGTCAGTGTTCTAGGGGGAGGGGCAGCGTGGATTTCCAGTCATCAGCTTGTATGGAGCGTTTGTAAATCAGGGGGTGACTGGCACATGCGACTCTGAGATGCTTATTTAGTTGGGTGCTTGCATGTTCGTTCAGTAAGCTTAATATTCTGATATATTGAAATATTTATCCTGGAGAGTGACCAGATCACATTAATTAGTTTGTGTATGGTGGTGTATGAGTGCAGTTTGCTTTAGTTATGTATGCAAATATGCTGTTAGAGGGTTATCAGTTTTTGATTCCTTTACTTATTCTAGGTTAATATAAAACCAGTGGCATTTATCCATGCCCTTCTCCCTGGGTGTATCATGATCTTTTAAACATCCACTATTGGAACTGTAAAAAAATATTTTTTAAATTGACCTACGTAAGTAACATAGATACATAACTGAGTTAAAAAGTTATTCTTTTTTAACTAGGAAATAATACTTTCTAAATTCTTCGTATAGATTGAATACCTGCTTAAGAAGCTGACAGAAGCTATGGGAGGAGGTTGGCAGCAAGAGCAATTTGAACATTATAAAGTCAACTTCGATGACAGAAAAGATGGCCTTTCTGTGTGGGAGCTGATAGAGCTGATTGGAACTGGGCAGTTTAGCAAAGGCATGGATCGGCAGACGGTGTCCATGGCAATCAGTGAAGTCTTTAATGAGCTTATATTAGACGTGTTGAAACAGGTAAGAGTCCTATAACACTGCATTTCTTCTCAACTTCAGAATTTGACATGTTTGAAATAAAACATTTTCATCACAAAGATGAGTACAAGTCCCTCATACTCTTACACAGATTTAGAGCAGGAATAAAATTTCTTATTTTCTCAGGCTTTCATTTTAAAGAATTATTGGTGCATTTCTGAAGTATGATGAAGTTGCTCTTTGGAAAGAATTGTTTAAATGATCACATTTCCATACTGTTTTTAAAGTACTTCCATGTTGTGTTCATCCATACTCACTGATCTGAAAGACCCCCAGGGCAGCTTGGTCAGAAGGAAAGGCAGGTGGTTGAACGGCAGGTGTCTTATCATCCCTTTCACAGTGTGACGTGTGTGACATGTGTGTGCAGAGTGTCAGGAAGGACACTCATCCAGATGTTAAAGTGATGGCCTCTGGGTTGTGGAATGTCTATAAATTTTATTTTCTTTTTATTCCTTTCTTATTATTGGACTTACTACTACATATGATTCTATACCAGAATCTATGTATATGATTAGATATTATTTTGTTTATTTTTTAAAAGCCTGTTGACTTTTTTTATTATTGAATTGAGAGAGAAGGGGGAGGGAGAGAGTTTGGTGTTCCACTCATTTATGCATTAATTTGTTCTTTTTTAAAAAGATTTTATTTATTTATTTTTAGAGAGGGGAAGGGAAGGAGAAAGAGAGGGAGAAAAACATCAATGTGTGGTTGCCTCTCACGCGCCCCCTACTGGGGGCTTGGCCTGCAACCCAGGCATGTGCCCTGACTGGGAATCAAACCAGCGACCCTTCATTTCACAGGCCAGCATTCAATCCACTGAGCCACACCAGCCAGGGCCAATGATTGAGGTTTTAATTTCCTGGGAATTCCTCTTAAGGCTTGTGTGCACATGTGTGTGTGTACTCAATGAAATAGACTGAATAGTATAATGAACTCCCATATACCCATCACCCGGTCCCAGTAACCACCAACACATTGTGAATCCTACTCTACCTACTTTTGCCTCTCCTGTATTATCTTGAAACAAACCTCAGATATTTCAATAATTACTCCTAAAAGACAGGGAATTTTTATTTTTTATTTTTTATTTTTTTTTAATATATTTTATTGATTATACTATTACAGTTGTCCCATCTCCTCCCCCCACCCCCCTCCCTGCACACCCCTTACCCCCACACTCCCCCTCTTTAGTTCATGTCCATGGGTCATATATATGAGTTCTTTGGCTTCTACATTTCCTATACTATTCTTAACCTCCCCCTGTCTATCTTCTACCTAC
>VMDR010002158.1:0-99197 GCA_007922815.1 Macrotus californicus
CCTCCCTCTCTCTCTAAAGCAATGAAAAAAAACTAAGATACTCAGCAAATTGGCCAAATAAAAGATTAAATTGGAAAAATGAATAGCATTCCCCTGTATAATAATAAATAGCTAGAAACTCTAACAAAATAGAGGGTTCCATTCAGATTAGTAACAAAAGTTAAAAAGTAATCTAGGAATTCACCTATCAATCCAAAAGATGTTTATGAAAAAATTAATCTTATTAAAAGGACATAAAAAATCTAGTCAACTGGGTGCCCTGGCTGGCAGCTCAGTGGGTCAGAGCATCGTCTTGATGCACCAAGGTTGCGAGTTCAATCCCCATTGAGGCACATACAAGAAACCACCAATGAGGCATAAATAAGTGGAATAATAAATGGATGTTTCTCTCCCCCTGCCTCCTCTTTCTCTAAAATCAATAAATGTAAAAAAAAAAAATCTAACAAATTGGGAGATAAACCATGGTCATGAGTGCAATGATTTAATACTAAGATGTCTCTTCTACCTAAATCAATCTATAAATTCAATGCAGGTCCAAATTCCAGAAAGATATTTTCTGAGGAACATAATAAACAGATTCAAAAATGTATATGTAAGAGTCAAGACCCACAGTGAGTGTTGCCCCGTTCACTTTTGGAAACTAGTGAACATGGTGTCAAAAAAGGCATAAACTAAACACTTTGCAGCCCTTTCCTGCCCTTGAACATGATGTCTTTGGTGTAGGAACTGCATAAGTAACAGTGTAAAAAAAAAAAAAAACAAACCCCGCAGACCCGCAATGAGACAAGAATGGCAAAAGAAAGAGAAAGAGAGATTTTCTGTATTGGATAAGATATATTTAAAGCCAGAGTTTAAAGAAAGGAAACAAAGATGGCATAGCACATGAACAGACAGACTGATCAAGGGAGCAGAGTAGAGAAGCCAGAAATAGACACCAGTACATCAGGGAATCTAAGGAATTTCAGACTAAGCATCCCAATCATAAGAGAAGTAATGGATTGTTAAAGGATTGTATTGGGAAAACTGACTCCTCATAAGGAGAAAAGTAAAGCACCTTTACTTGAAAGGTAGGTAGTACCCTACCTTTCACTGTAACACAAAGATTTAAAAAATGGAGTAGAGACCTAAATAGGACAGATAAACCTGTAAAGCTAGTATGTTCATTTCCCAGGGCTGCCAGGAGAAAGTACCACAGACTAGGAGGCTTAACACAACAGAAGTGTATTGTCTCACAGTTTGGGAAGCTGAAGGTCCAAGGTCAAGGTGTCAGTGGGCTGTGCTCCCCCTGAAACTTACAGGGGAATCCTTCCTCGCTTCCTCTTAGTTTTTGGTGCTTTGCTGGCAATCTGGCTTGCAGCTGCAAAGCGCCAATGTTTGCCTTCGTTGTCACATGGCACTCTCCCTGTCTGTGCCTGTCTTTAAATGGCTGTCTTCTTAGAAGGACATCAATCATATTGAATTAGGGGCCCACTCTACTCCAAAATGACCCCACCTTAATTCAATGAATTACATCTGGAACAGTTCTATTTCCAAATAAGATCACATTCTGGGGGTTAGGACTTCAACATGTCTTTTGGAGGGGACTCAATTCAACCTATAACACTAGTAGAAAAATATAGACTATCTTTATGACTTTGGAACGAATAAACATTCTTAAACACAGAAAACATAAACTATATAGTAAAAATTAAAATTAAAGATTTCTTCCAAACAAAGACATGATTGGAAAAGTTAACTAATGAGTCACAAACTGGGAGATGTCTTCAGCTTCAAAAAAGTGATCCATATCCAGAATATACAACAAAATATGCAAATATTTAAGAAAAAGAAACCCAATATTTAAAAAGTGGGCTAAAGATACGAATGGACAATTAACAGAAAAGAAAATCCAAATTGCTAACAAATCTGAAAAGATGCCCAACCTCATCATAACAAGTTAGGAAATTACATGTTAGTTTAAATTCACCAGAGTAGCCAAAATTAGAAGGGCAAAGAGGAACTTATTAGTGAAGTTATTAGAATTAGTGAAGACATGTAGAATTTGGAACTATCACACCCCTACATTGGTATAATTCAGTGCGTATATCCTATGGTCCAGCAATCCCAATCTTAGGTATGTTATCCAGAAAAACTCTTGCACAAGTCCTAAAGGATATAAATACAAGGTTGTTGATTGAAGTTTTGTTTGTAGTAGCAAGAATTCAAGGCAGTGATAGTCTTCATCAGGAGGTGAATAATTAAGGATGGTGAATTAATAAATTGGACTGCTATGAAGCAATTGGAAACAACGATCTAGATGTTTAAAAAACATGGAATTCTCTTAAAACAATATTGAGCAATCAAAGTAAAAATAGAAATTTACTTAATACCATGTTTGTAAATTTAAAATATATACATATATATATATACAAACAAAAAAACATATATTATACATATACATAAGTGTGCAGACAGGGCTAACTCCATCTTAAAGATAATCCACAGCCTTGACTCATAGGAGCCTGGACCCTGCGTCCAACCAGGGATTCACACAAGCACTTGTGCTCTGCCTTGGGAAAATGCCCTTGACCATTATCTGACTCTTAACCAGCTCTGGTGCCAGCAGATTATATGCACATTCCTTTCCCAGCACATGGACTCTCTATAAAACACAGAATTAGGGGGACAGAGGATATCCACACTGACTTGCTACCGTCGGAGACATACCTCATGTGTAAGTTCCCTTAATAAGCTCTTCCTGTAATGATGGAGTTGTCAGCCTCTTTCTTCCCTCCTCCAGCCTGGGCGATTTTACATAACACATAGGACATGTCTGTATTTTTATACATCTTTTAGAAATAGAAACATATCTAAGAACCATAATTTAAACACATTAGAAAGTGTGCCTATGAGATGGAAGAAGAAATAGAAGTGGGCATGGGAATACAGGGGGAAACAACGTAAAAGAGTAGCTTTACACACATGTTGCTAATAGTGTGTTAGGAATGAGACAGGATGGCAAAATCAGCTCTAGAAAATAAAAAGAAAAGAATGATTGAGTGAGAAAAGAAACACCAAGGAAATGTTAATAAAAGGAGCCTTAAAAGCAAAAATCATTGGGTAGAACAACAAAGGGTATTTGATACTGATAAAAGAAATAATTCACTGATATATCAATATGATAAATCCTTATGCACTTAACAACATAACTTCAAAATATATAATGCAAAAACTGATACAGCTAAAAGGAGAAATGGATGTATCCTCACTCATAATGGAAGACTTCATTATACCTTCTGGAAGGCACAGATCAAACAGAAAAAAAAGTAAATAAGAACAAGTAAGTGGATAAAAATTAGATAATAAACCTACATAGTCACACTCCTGATCCCAATAACTAGAATGCACATCACTTAAAAACACAAACAGAACACTTCCAAAACAAAAGCAAAAAAGCCACATACTAGCAACAAATTCTTTTTTTTAAGGTTTTATTTATTTACTTTTAGAAAGAGAGGAAGGGAGGGAGAAAGAGAAGGAGAGAAACATTGATGTATAAGAGAACCATCGATCAGTACAAACCATGGATATGATCTAAGGGGGGGATGCTGGAGGGACAAGGGGTTCCGGGCGGAGGGGGATAAAGGAAAAAAGAATGGGCCAACTGTAATAGCATAATCAATAAAATATACTTTAAAAAAAAAGAACAGAGCTAGCATTTCCCCAATGTCAAAACTGGTCAAGGATAGCACCAGGAAAAAAACCATAGGCCAATTCCATTCATGAAAACAAATGCAAAACAATCCTAAATAAAACATTATTACATCAAATCCAGCAATGGTGGAAGAGAGACGGGTATGGTTCAATGTTAACAGATTAAGCCAGAAAACAAAAACATCTGATCATATCAATAAATGCATACCAAGGGTCTCATAAAAGTCAACACCTCCTTTAATAAAAAAACCTCTTGGCAAATTATGAATAGAATTTGATAAAGAACTTCTACTACAAATCCACTGAAAATATAATATTTAGTGGTAAAACCTTAGTGTTATTCCTTTGAAAGTCCAGAACAAGACAAGGATTGTCCATTATCATCACTATTATCCAACAATTGTTGGAAGTTATAGCCAAAGGGAGAGAAATGAATTATAAAGATCGGAAAGACTAAACTTTCTTTTTTTCCTGACAGCAGAATCAACTAGCTAGGAAAGTATGTCAAGTGATTCCAGAACAAGTTAAGAGTGAGTTCAACAAGGTAGCCAGATCCAAGAGCCACATCAAAACATAACAGCAGCCCTGGTCGCTGTAGCTCTGTTGGTTGGAGCACCATCCAGTACACCAAAAGATCGTGGGTTTGATTCTCAGTCAGGGCACCTGCCTCGGTTGCAGGTTCATCCCCAGTTGGGTGTGTAGCAAAGGCAACTAATCGATGTTTCTCTTTCACATTTCTCTCCCTCATTCTCTCTCTCTCTTCCCCTCTCTCTAAAATCAATAAGCATGCCCTTCGGTGAGGATTTAAAAAAAAAGAAAAATAGTAGTAACTGATTTAAAAAAAATAAAATCCCAGCCACAAATAAATAAAAACAGTAAAGTCCCAATGAATGAACCACAGAAAGTATGTACAGGATATCCCAGGAGAAAATTATATCTGTGTCCAAGGATAGAAGATTCAATGTTAAAAAGTCATAAATACTCCCCAAATTAACTTCATTATAATCCCAATCAAAATCCAAAGGATTTTTTAATGAAGTTGACTAATTCCATCCTACTTCTCCCCATTTCCATTACAGTGCCCATCCAGGCTAGAGCAAGCCAGGTCCCTTTCCTCACCCAAGTCTAGGCATGTGCTTGCACACTACCTGTTCTGCTACCCACCTGCTTCTTTGACTTGAATCACCTCGTTAGCAGCTGGCAAACAGAGTGGTGATGTCAATATAACACAAGTGTGTCAGCTAATATGCAATTTTCTCCAGGAAGTTAATGTTTTGAAGCAATACGGGGCAGGGAGGACAGCTTTAGTAATAAAAGAAGATCTTAAGGGGAAAAGTTGCCTATCTGCAGAAAATGTTTTCCTTGATACCCACAGTGGCTGATTTAGTGGCTTCAAAGACCACAGTCTTTGCAATAATGTTTGTTTTTGTTTTTGTTTTTTGGCTGGGTGCAGTGAACTTTATTGATGGTGCATGACAAGGCAGGGCTCCCTAAGCCCCTCCCCTCTTCAGGGGGTCTAGGATGGAAACTGGAGGTCAGGAGATTCTCAGTGTGTTGGGGGATCGATTTGGGGCAAGGACTCCCCAGCAGCTGAGGGTCTCTCTTCCTGTTGCTAGGGCTGGTGGTCCAGGGGGCTCTTACTCCTTGGAGGCCCTGTGGACCACAAGGTCCACCACCCTGTTGCTGTAGCCAAATTCGTTGTCTTACCAGGAAATGAGCTTGACAAAGTGGTCATTGAGGGCAATGCCAGCCCCGGCATCGAAGGTGGAGGAGTGGGTGTCACTGTTAAAGTTGCAGGAGATGACCTGATCCTCGGTATAGCCCAGGATGCCCTTGAGGGGGCCATCTGATGCCTGCTTCACTACCTTCTTGATGTCATCATATTTGGCAGCTTTCTCCAGGCGGCAGGTCAGATCCACAACCGACACACTGGGGATGGGGACACCGAAGGCCATGCCAGTGAGCTTCCCATTCAGCTCAGGGATGACCTTGCCTACAGCCTTGGCAGCACCAGTGGAAGCAGGGATAATGTTCTGGGCAGCCTCTCAGACATCATGCCACAGCTTGCCAGAGGGTCCATCCACGGTCTTCTGGGTGGCAGTGATGGCGTGGACTGTGGTCATGAGTCCCTCCACAATGCCAAAGTTGTCATGGATGACCTTGGCCAGGGGGGCCAGGCAGTTGGTGGTGCAGGAGGTATTGCTGACAATCTTCATGGAGTTGTCATACTTGTCTTGGTTCACACCCATCACAAACATGGGAGCATCCGCAGAAGTGGCAGAGATGATGACCCTCTTGGCTCCACCCTTCAAGTGAGCCCCAGCCTTCTCCATGGTGGTGAAGACACCAGTGGATTCCACAACATATTCAGCACCAGCATCACCCTATTTGATGTTGGTGGGATCTCGCTCCTGGAAGATGGAGATGGACTTTCCATTGATGACAAGCTTCCCATTCTCAGCCTTGACTGTGCCTTTGAACTTGCCATGAGTAGAATCATACTGGAACATGTAGACATGTAGTTGAGGTCAATGAAAGGGTCATTGATGGCGACAACGTCCACTTTGCCAGAGTAAAAGGCAGCCCTGGTGACCAGGCGCCCGATACGGCCAAATCCATTTACTCCGATCTTCACCATCGTGTCTCAGGGTTGAGGCTGCTGGCACTGCGCAGGAAGACACGGCTGTCTGTTGAACAGGAGGAGCAGAGAGCCCTTGCAATAATGTTATGGCATGTGGTAAAGCTGTGAATGCCGGTGAAGAACCTGCAACTTATTTTCCCATCTTAAGATAACAGATTAATGAAGGATTTGATGTTTAATATTGATGAAAATAGTCTTCATTAGAATTCAATATCTCCAGGCCAGCGTTTCCAAGTTAATATCTCCAGACAAGCCCCAAGCTTTCTGATTGCAAAGGGACAAAAGATGTTGCTAAGTGCAAATATCTGTGGAAAATGTAACTGTGCTAGTATTCCTACTAGAATTGTTACTGTATTTTTTAGCGCTCTGATTATAAATTTGCACACATTTTGAGCAGCCCATCTCTAATTCTACTTTTCCCACTGTGGATGAAAAGGGGGCACTGCAACAAATCACAGGGCGATCTGATTATAAATTCCTAACAGGGCAGATCATGGTGGGTGGTCAACATCCCAGGCATGTAACTACTTTAGTAAAGAGTTGTCTTTGCCTTGAGGAAGTCCTGTCCATTGTTTCTGTGCATCTATATTAACACATATTTAACATACCTGTCTTTCATAACCTTCAAAGGGTAACTGCCCTCAAGAGAGCACAGTTTTTAAATTATATTTTATTGATTATGCTATTACAGTTATCCCAACTTTCTCCCTTTGACCTCTCCCCCAGCACACCCAACTCCGTCAGGTAATCCCCACATTATTGTTCATGTCCATGGGTCATGCACATAAATTCTTTGGCTACTCCCTTTCCTAAACTCTACTTTACATCCCCATGGCTGTTCTGTAACTACCTATTTGTACTTTTTAATCCCCTCACCAACTGACCTATTCACTCCTCCAATTTGGTAACCATCAAAATGCCCTGTCTCCATGATTCAGTCTCTGTTCTTCTCGTTTGCTTAGGTTGTTTTTCATATTCAGTTGTTGATGGAGATGTATTTATTGCCATTTTATTGTTCATAGTCCCTTAAACATTTCATATAAAAATGGTTTGGTGATGATGACCTCCTTTAGTTTTTTTCTTGTCTGGGAAGTTCTTTGCCTCCCCTTTGATTCTAACTGATATCTTTGCCAGGTAGAGCAATCTTAGCAGTAGGCCCCTGCTCTTCATGATTTTGAATATTTCTTGCCAGACAATTCTCCCTGCAAAGTTTCTATTGAGAAATCAGCTGACGGTCTTATGGGAACTCCCCTGTCGATAACTAACTGCTTTTCTCTTGCTGCTTTGAAGAGTCTCTGTTTCTCTTTAACCTTTGGCATTTTAATTATGATGTGTCTTGGTGTGGACCTCGTTGCATCCATCTTGTTTGCAAGCCCCTTGTTTGGGGCTCAGCGCTCACTATATTTGCATGTCTATTTCCCTCATCAAATTAGGAAAGTTTTCTTTCATTATTTTTTCAAACAGATTTCCAATTTCTTGCTCTTTGTTTTCTCCTTCCGGGACCCCTATGAAGTGAATGTTGGAGTGCTTGAAGTTGCCCCAGAGGCTGCTTACACTATCCTCGTATTTTCGGATTCTTTTTTTCTGTTGTCTTGATTGTTTGCTTTTTGCTTCCTTACATTCCTAATAATTTATTTGATTCTCGGCTTCATCCACTCTACTGTTGTTTCCCTGTAAATTGTTCTTTATTGCAATTAGTGTATCCTTTGTTTCTGACTGGGTCTTTTTTGTTACTGAGGTCCTCACTAAGTTCTTTGAGCATCCTTATAACCAGTGTTTTGAACTCTGCATCTGATAGATTGCTTATCTCCATTTCATTTAGTTCTTTTTCCGGAGCTTTGATCTATTCTTTTGTTTCGGCCATGTTTCTTTGCCTCCTCATTTTGGCAGCCTACCTGTTTGTTTCTATGTAGTAGGTAGAGCTGCTGTGACTTCCTGTCTTGGTAGCATGGCCTAATGTAGCAGGTGTCCTGTAGGGTCCAGTTGCACAGCCTCTCCTATCACCCAAGCTAGGTACTGGAGGTGTGCCCTTCATGTGGACTGAGTACACCCTCCTCTTGTAGTTGAGTCTTGATTGCTATCTGCAGATCAGCGGGACGGATTTACCCAAGCCAGTCAGCTGCAAGGACTACTGTGACCACTGACCACCAACCTCTACCCTCTGTGGAGGATCAGCTGTGCAGGGGCAGGATGGTGGTACTATGATGTGTTCTGTAACTGTCCACTGTGTGCACAGGATCTAGGGTTTCCTGGGTGGTGCAGGCCAAGGTCACCCCCAACTTGTGTTCTGCCCAGGGCCATCTTGCCTGAGCTGTAAAGCAATCTGAGATGGCTGCTACTTGTGTTGGGATTGGAGATTCACAGCCAAAGTCAAGCTGTGAATCTAGGCTGGCTGCTGCTGGTGCCAGGCCTGGAGTCACTTAGCAAGAGGTGCAGGGGCTGGAAGCTGGGGACTTACTGAGGCTGGGTGGGTGTTACTTGTTTAATAGGATTTAGGAAGTTGTGGAGCATGAGCCAAGACTAGCCATGCATATGTGAGAGCAGCTTGAGTGGGCCTGTAAGTTGTGGTGGATGGCATCTCTGGGGATCCCCAGGGCAGAACAAACAGTGTTAGCTAGGTTGATGGAGTCTCAGATATGACACCTACCTGCCTCCTCTGTGGCTTTGTGGAGGAAAGATACAGAAAAGGGATATTGGCCTCTGCCCACCTTTCTGTCTCAGAGAAAGCTATCTCCCAGCTCCCACCTTGATGCCAGATACTCCAGTTTCTCTCTGTCTGCCATTGGTGCCTTTCAAGTTGCTATCCTGATGCTGGAGCTCAGAGGGAGTGAGTCTGAGTAAGTTCATGTGTGGGCTCTTTAAGGGGAACTGCTTGGGACTCCGTAAGTTTCTTCCATGGACTCAATCCCTGCTGGGTTTTGCAGCCAGAAGTTATGGGAACTTATCTTCCTGTCACTGGAACCCTGGGATGGAGTCCTGGTGTGAGGCTGGGACTCCTCACTCCCGAGATATCCCTCCTGAATTTTTATCCACAACAGAGGGATGTGGGACCAGCCCATTCCGCATCTCTGTCCCTCCTACCAGTTCGGATGGATGTGATGCCTTTAATTCCTTAGTTGTCAGGCTTGCATTCAACTTGATTTCTGATGGTTCTGAGTGATGGACATTCTATATTTTAGTTATAATTTTGATGCGGTTGTGCGAGGAGGCAAGCTGTGTTTACCTCTGCCACTGTCTTGCCCGGAAGTGACAACAGAACACATTTTTAATAGCCTGTGCAGTACCCCTATCTCCACCTTGCTTTCTCCCTCCTTCACGTACTATTCTTTATGTTCCCTCTTTAATTTCAAATGCAAAAAAGCAACTGCAAACTGTAATTCTGGGGAGCATTTTTTATAGTCTGTTGAGATCTTGCTTCCAGGTATATCCTCAGTCTGGCTCCAACAAATGCTAGGCTCTTTTAAAATTTTCTACAGACTTGTAAGTTCTTATCTGACACCATAAAGCCTTATTATTTTAGTGCACTGTGTTACAGAACTCCAGATTTTTTCAGGAACTGCATGCATCAGGTTATAATAACAGAACCACCTGCACTCAGAATGAAGTAGGTCCTCTCTCTTCCAACAAGCATCCTTGATGTGTCCTGAGTTGCCCTTCAGGTAGCCAGGATCCAGGTACCCACTTCCCTCGGAGGGTAGTACAACTCCCAGTGGGGCTGTGAGGCAGTTCTCTAGAGTTTGGGAACCAGAGCCCATCAGAGTTCCCCTCTTCTATCCTCCCGCCAGACCCCCAGACCACTCAGGAGAGGACAAGTGAAAACACCCAGAATTTTTCCCCTTACAAGCTTGCAGATCTTGAACAAGTCACTGAACCTCTGCCAGCTGTTTCCTCTTTTCCCCCTTTTCCAAGGGCATTTTAGAGGGGAGGGATATTGGGAAACAGGGTAAACAAAGGTGATGGGATTAAGAAGTACTACTTTGCCATGTATAATGTGCACCCACGTTTTTGGCCCAAACTGTCAGAAAAAATCTTAAGTTTTTAATTCAATTTTTATGTATTTATATTTAGATGCTTGTTTTTTGTATTATAAAGGAATTTTAGCATTTATTTTTGAACATATTATGGTACAAGAAATTTTATGTAACAAATAATTACAAAACACAAGAACAGATACAAGGTGCAAGAAATTTTATGTACCGGTAACAAATTTACAATATTTACGCATCAAAGAAGGCCAAGAACTCTTTACCACTGTCAATATCGGAAGTACTGTCTTCTTCAATTTCTACATCATCCGTGTCTTCTGAAGAGTCACTTTCCTCATCTCGGTAAACTTCATCATCCTCAGTTCCATACCTAGCATTGCTGATGCCACATTTTTTAAACCATTCCACAACCACTTCCTTCTTGACACTGTTCCACGATCTTAGGATCCAGTCATAAACCTGAGCGATGGATGTTTTCTTGATCCTGCTTATAGGTGATTAGATCATTACCAGCTGACTGTATCCAAGACATCCACTCTTTCTTCTGTAGGGCCTTAAAGGGCTTGTTTACTGACACATCAAAAGGTTGCAGTTGGCTGGTTAGCCCACCAGGTACCACAGCAAGTTGGATTTTCAAGTCCGCCGTAATTGCTTTTGCACTTTGTTCCTATTATTCTCGCGGGGACGAGTTCTGACTGAGGAGACCGAGGAATCCACAGCTAGTGAGGAAGACAGATGTGGCTGTGTTATTATCCCCAGGGACAGCAAACACATCCTCCCAGCCCCGTCTTCCTCGCAGAGGCCTCACCGTGGGCCCGACTCCCTAGCTTGCTGGTGCCACCAACCGACTCCCGAAGCCAGGGATTAGTGGGCTGCCTCCCGCAGCGCGGGTCCGAGAGCGGACTACATTTCCCGGCGTGCACCTCGGCTAGGGACGACCCCCCCCCCGCCCCGCCCCGCCCCCAGGGGCCATGCAGCAGCCAGAACCGCGTCCGAGCATTGATAGAGGCTCTGGGCAGTAACCATCCTTTACACATCTCCTTTTCGCTCCGCGAAGCGTGTCTGTCGCCTTCACCCCGACCTTGGGCCGCAGCCCCCGTAGGGTCTGGAGGCACGCTCCCCTGTTCTCCTTACCTCCTTCAGGCGTTCGGCCTCTTAGTCTCAGGGAGGATCTGAGGCCAGGCTTTTCTCGCCGGGAGGATTCTTTGGCCCCGCGAAGTCCGCACCGCTGTCAGTGGATGGCAGCGGGGTTCTGGGTACCGGGGCTGGCCGCGAAGCCGCGCAGTGGAAGACTACAACTCCCAGGCGGCACCGCGGCGCCGGCCATACGTCACTCAGGCATCGCCAGAGGCCGGGGGAAGCAGCGCGGGCGGGGGCAGGGGCTGGGGCCCACCCGGAGGCCGGTACAGAGGATGGGGGCCGCTTGGCCGCCCCAAGCTTGAGGAGGCCGAGGGGCGCGCCACCCCGTCCCGGGGCGGGCGCCCCCCGGGCCCGCCACCTCCGCCCCGCCCGGCGGTCGTGGCCCGGGATGCGGAGCCGGGGGCCGCCGGTGGAGCTGCGCGGGGTGAGAGGCGCGGGGAAGGGGGCTGCCAGCTGCCCTCGCCCTCGTCCCCCACCGGCGGGCCCCGGCAGGAATTCGGGAACCGGGCGGCCAGGCCTTCTTGGTGCCCTGACGTTCGAGAGGGACTGGTGAACCCGCTTCCCTACCCGCCACCCCGCCCCGCCTGGACAGCTGAATCAGAGCTGACGACCCTGCCCTTTTAAAGCGGCTTCTTCCTGCTCCTGCGGAGGGCCCCCCAGCCATGGCCCTTAGGAGCCCCCTAGAACCCGCAGGGACTGCCCCCCATCCTGGCCACCGGGGTCCGCCCTCAGCAGCCCGCGGGCAGCCTGTCTGAAGCGGTCTCCCGCAGTCCCCGGCCCCTCCCCCATGGAGGAGGAGGAGGGGGGCGCGGCGGCCAAGGAGTGGGGCGCGACCCCCGCGGGGCCCGTCTGGACCGCAGTGTTCGACTACGAGGCGGCGGGAGACGAGGAGCTGACTCTGCGGAGGGGCGACCGCGTCCAGGTGCTTTCCCAGGACTGTGCGGTATCGGGCGACGAGGGCTGGTGGACCGGGCAACTACCCAGCGGCCGTGTGGGCGTCTTCCCCAGCAACTACGTGGCCCCAGCCGCACCCGCTGCACCCGCCAGCCTCCAGCTGCCCCAGGAGATTCCCTTCCACGAGCTGCAGCTAGAAGAGATCATCGGTGTAGGGGGCTTTGGCAAGGTCTATCGGGCCCTGTGGCGTGGTGAGGAGGTGGCCGTCAAGGCCGCCCGGCTGGACCCTGAGCGGGACCCGGCAGTGACAGCAGAGCAGGTGCGCCAAGAGGCCCGGCTCTTCGGAGCCCTTCAGCACCCCAACATCATTGCCCTCAGAGGCGCCTGCCTCAGCCCCCCACACCTCTGCCTGGTGATGGAGTATGCCAGGGGGGGCGCACTGAGCAGGGTGCTGGCAGGTCGCCGGGTGCCCCCTCATGTGCTGGTCAACTGGGCTGTGCAGGTGGCCCGGGGCATGAACTACCTACACAATGATGCCCCTGTGCCCATCATCCACCGGGACCTCAAGTCCATCAACAGTAAGTGGTGTCCTCCCCCAAAACTTGCTTTCACAGAACCTTAGGAGACCAGGCCTAGGTGGTGGGAAATGGGGACACCAGAAAACACTGCCTGGGGCAGGAAGGGGCAGCAGTATACCTTCAGGGTCTGGTGAGGCAGACCCGCCCCATTCAGGGAGAAAAGGGTTGCTCAGAAAGGTTGAAGGACTACCTGCCTCACAGGCTATAGAGTCACAGTAGCTCAATAAATACGGATCTCTGAACACTGACAGGCCCTGCATCCCCAGTGTGAACAGGGCAGATGCAGTGCCTGCCCTCATGGCACTGCCTGTCCAGCCAGGATGCCAGCATCCGCCAGGCAGAGACAGAACCCGGCTTAGGTGAGAGTTTCTCAACCTTGGCACTATTGACCCTCGGGGAGGGGCGATCATAGGGTCTGTCTTGTATGTTGTAGGCTGTTTAGCAGCATCCTTGGTCTCTACCCACTAGGTGCCGCTAGCATTCCCCACCCCGCCCCAGCCTCCAGCTATGATAAGCAAAATGTCTCCAGACATTGCCAAATGTCCCCTGGGGGGGCAAAATTGTCCCTAGTTGAGAACCACTTCCTGACATCCTCCTACACCTCTGTTCCAGCTGGCTGAGGCACACTGGGAAAGATGAGGAAGAAGGAAAAGGGATGTGCCTTATGTAAAAGCTTCCAGGCTGCTGGGCCTAACATGGGCTCTCAAAATTTGATTGGTTATTGAATAAGGGCTGGGGCCTGGTAAAAGGGAAGGATCCCCAGGACCCATACACATCTAAGTCAAGGACCTTCTCATGATGTCAACAAATATTAATTGAGCACCTATTAAGTAGGAGCCAAACAGGGAACAAGACAGCCATGATTTCTGCCCTAATGATACCTGCAAACTAGAGATTTCATTCATTCCCAGATAGTTCCAGAGCACCTGTTGTATGCCAGACCCTGTCCTGGCTCTTAACGATACAACAGGGAAAAATCCTACCTTTCTGGCTCTCCTGTCCTTCCTCTGCCCCCTCTTGCCTCCTTTCATTTCTGTGTTTATTTATTCATTCCTTAATTTCGTATTTCCTGGGCCAGATCATGTGCTAAGCTAGAGGGATCAGTAGTGAGTAGCTCCAGCATGTTCCCCGCCCTCACGTGAACTGTGAAGGGCTCTCCTCAACCCTTGCATCTCATCTGTTTCTGATCCCTGACGATTCTACACGTTGAAATTTGTTTCAGTCCATCCCACTATTTTTATAAGTTTGTTGCTATGCCCTCACCACCACCTAGAACAGAGGGGTGAGTCTTGCTTACCTCCCAGGCCTGGCATTCGTGCACTCAGCAGAGAGCTACCAAGAGCCCAAGGTGTGTCAAGCCCTGAGCCAGGGCTGGAGAGGGAAGCAAGACAGACATAGTTGGTCCCTGCCTTCACAGATGCGCATGCTCAAACTCCTCTGAAAGGCTTGGTAAGTGGAGGCAGGACTCCCTGCACGCTCCTCCTGAAGACTGGGACACCTTCTCAGCTCTTCCTCACCTCCGCTAATTCACCGCCCGCAGTTGGGGTATAAGGACACTGCAGTCCCACCCCCATGTGTTTGTGTAGCCAGTGACACCTGGACAAAGGGTTGGTGGGACCCTTTAGGCCAGAGCTTCCTGCTCAGGCAAGGGGACTGCTCCATGCCTGAGACAGAGGACACAGGGCCTGACAGCCCCGCTTCCCCCAGGCCCCCTTCCCTGAGGAGCTCCTCATGTGATGTCATGCACTCATCAAGCCTTTCAACCAATAATTCTTAAGCAGAATTAAGCATACCAGGAGGCACTGTGCAAGGCTCTGGGATTACAGAAGTGATCAAGGCAAGGTTCCCCCCTCATGAAAGCGACAGTCTAGTGAACAGAAATAGATGATTGATATTTAGGTAGATAAAATTTCCAGAAAGTGTCGGGCTGTGAAGGAAATAAATTGAGGATGGGGCAGAGAGAGCTCTTTAGATCAGATGGTCAGGGAAGGCAACATTTGAACAGAGACCTGAGCAAAGAGGACCCAGCCTTACAAAGATGTGGGTAGGGCAAAGGACGTGAGGAGGGAACGAGTGTGCCTTGTTAGAGAGACAGCAAGGAGACACGAGGGCGTGCGAGAGTAGAAGTGAGGCAGAGGCAGAAGCAGATGAGTTCAGACAGGTAGGCAGGGGCCAGATCCCGTTGACCTTGCAGGCTGTGCTGAGGACTTTGGGCATTTTGCTCAGTGTAGTAGTGGCCAGTGGAACATTTTAAGCTGGGGTGACATGATCAGATATATATCTTAAAGAAGACTAATTTAGGCCCAGCCTGGAAGTTACAGAAATAAAGTGACTATGAGGTTGTTTGCTCTGTCACAGGGTCACTCCACAAAGAGGAGAGGTGGGGGCCCGAGAAGGGAATACTCCTGGGAGTTGGAGTCACAGGCTAGAGAATCACAGGAGGCTGCCAGGAGGAGGTGGCATTTGAGTCAGGCTTTGAAGAGTGGACAAGATTACCAACTGTGAGACCATGGGAAATGTACTGATCTCTTTAACCCCCAGTTTCTTCATCTGCCAAATGGACATGATGCTAGAGTGGCCTCATTGTTGTTGTGACCGGAGAAGTAACCAAGAAGGGTCGAAGATAAAGGTGGAGAAATAAGGAACAATTATGGTGACATCACACACTGATACTAAGAGCTAAACTAATGCTTTTAAAGGACCTAGTGTTGCTTCAGGCAATAAATCTTTGCTACAACCCCGTAAGATAAATAACACCGGAGAAATTTCAGTGGCAAGAAAAATAAAGTCAATGATACAAGACTATGCAGCCAGTGAGGGACAGAACTGGAATTCAAACCCGGGCAGTGCACTGCATGCGCTGGGGCTTCTGTGTGATAGAAGGCAGCAGAACACCACAGCAGTTTTGGGCTCTGACGACAGACCAGGTCAGGTCTTTGCCCCGCCATTCCCAAGCTGTGTGGTCTTGGCCAAGCGACCTCATCTCTCTGAGCCTCAGTTCGCTAGTGCCTGGGTTGCTTGCTAGTTAATTCACATAAAAAAATATATAATGAAATGAATATAAATGAAGTAATTCATGGGTTGTTTAGCACTGTGCCCACCTCAAAATATTCTCCTGCCAACACCAACCGTGATGATGATTCTTGTTGGTATCAACTGTAGGCAGCAAGTAAGTTGGAACCATTCAGTATGCTGGGGGGATAGATCAGTCAGATTTTGTCACGGTACTACTGTGTAACAAACTGCCCCCAACCTCGGTGTCTTCGAACTCCTTGTCATTTATTACTGCTCATACGTGTGCAGGCCAGCTGGAGGGTAGATGCTTCAGCTGGAGAGGCTTTTCCCTGAGTATCTCTCCTCTTCCCTGGACCAGCAAAGCACGTTCGCCTGGTGAGGGCAGAAGTGCAAGAGGACAAGCTAGCTCATGAGGCCTCTTAACCCTTTCGGTACAGGTGCTGGATATATCCGGCGCCCATCTGATGACCTGTGTGGACGAGCGCCGGATATATCCAGCATCCATCTGTATATAATTTTTATAAATTTTACTTATATAATTGATAGAATTTTATATAACTATCTCTTAATATTAAAGTTACAAACAACACTTGGAAAAAAGCATTGTTTTATTAAGCATAGATCTCATATAAGGTTAGGAAAGTCTTCACACAAAGGAGGACTGACCATGTGCTATGTGCGCGTTTTCGGCGCGGCACCTCGTACAGTGGGAGTGTCGCGGCGGAAAGAGCTCTCGTACCGAAAGGGTTAAGGCCCAGGCTTGGCCCTCTCGTTCCTGCCTCACTCTCCTGGCCGAAGCAAGTCATGTGGCCAACCCAGAGGAAAGGAAGGAGACATGCCCTCGACCTCCAGTGGAAAGGCCAGCAAAGTCACACAGCAAAGACTATGACACAGAAAGCAGTAGAATTGGGCCACAAGTGCAATATACCACAGGGGATGGCAAGGACATCCTTTCTGCTCATGGTTTGTAGTTGCCACTGCCAGGGAGGTTGGGAATTCAAGGCCTGGACCAAGGAGAACTAAGGCCTTGGCCATCGACCTTTCACTGAGCTCCCCAGGGTCCAGGTTAGAGTCAGAAAGGCAGGGAACCTCCTGGGAGCCCGGGGCAGGGGTCATACTGGCTGCTCGAGGTGGGAGGGAAGAGACGTTCCCACTGAGGCAGGGCCGGGACCGGCAGGGCACAGCACACCAGGTCGGGGGTGACCACCTTTCTTCCTGCCCGCAGTCCTGATTCTGGAGGCCATCGAGAATCACAGCCTTGCAGACACGGTGCTCAAGATCACAGACTTCGGCCTCGCCCGTGAGTGGCACAAGACCACCAAAATGAGCGCCGCGGGGACTTACGCCTGGATGGCCCCAGAGGTTATCCGTCTCTCCCTCTTCTCCAAAAGCAGTGACGTCTGGAGGTGCTGATGGTGGGGCTGGGGAGGCCGCCTGGAAAGGGAGGAGTGAGGGATGAGGGCAGGGTGGGCGGGGGGCGGTCTGCACCTGAAGCCAGGACCCGGGCCTAGAAAAGGGGCCTGCTGGCAAGGCAAGGCCATCAGACAGGTACCGAGGCAGGTCTCTGCTCTGCTGGCAAAAGTAGCAGCTGAGGATGGCTTGGATTCTGGGCAGTGGGAAGCCCACCCAAAGGTGTAGGGATAGGATGCTAGCAGTACTGAAGGCCCTTCAGACAGCAGCCAGTGCACGGCCCCCACCTGTCAGACAGGAAGTTGAGGCCTTTGGAGACAACCATCCATCGGTCCAACCATCCAGCTGTGCCGGGTGTTGGGGATACAGCAGGAAATAAAAATATACACATTCCCTGCTTGCAGGGATAGTAAATAAGTAAGTACACAAGAAACTGATAAAATTTGTTTTTAAGTCAAGAAAATTAAAAAATATTAAAAAGATAAGTTAATTCACCAGAAAAAGAATTAGGTAGCATTACGAGCCAGGAGGTGGATGGAAGAGTGCTCTAGTGCTGGAGCATGCCTTGCAGAAGGCTTCTTTGAGAGGCGATACTTGAGCTGCTTTCTGGATGGCAAGACAGAGCCAGCTCTGCAGAGTTTGGGGGAAGAAGCTTCCCAGGCAGAGGGAACAGCTCGCACAAAGGAGGGACTGAGGTGAGAACAAGATTGGTATGTTCCAGAAACAGCTATGAGGGCCAGTGTGGTCAGCTGCAGCGGACCAGGAGGAAAGCGGTAGGAAATGATGTAGGGGAGAGCTGGAAGGCCCTTCAAATGGGGCACCCGACTCTGGTTTTATTCTAAACGCAGCGGAAGGCCGTAGAGGCTTTTGTGAATGGCATGATCTGATTCAGCAGTGGAAAGTCTCCCTCCAGCTGCAGGGCAGAGACCAGATCTTAGGGGCAGGAGGCCAGTGCGGAGGCTGTCGCCGTCACCTGTGAGACTTCGTGGTGGCAGCAAAACTCTTCCACCAGGGCCTTCTGCTGGGCGAGAGCCAAACCCAGATCAGCCCCCAGCTGAGGCTCCAGATGGACCTAGCAGCAAAGTCACGGCTTTTGGGCCGAGAAATCAGACAGGACGTCTCAGCTAGAACAGCGCAGCCCTTTGGGGGAGGCCCTGACCGGCTCCACACCAGGCATTCATTTGCGGTCCTACACATGTAGCAGGGCCCCAGTTCAGCAGCAAGGAACAGACACCCCAAAAGACAGCAAGACTGAAGCGTTTGCTGCCGTGTGAGGCTGGGACTGATGTGGAGCCCCCAGTGCTGGGGACTCAAGGCCTTCTGTCATGATTCCTTAACGGGTGTCGTCGACTTTGGGCAGGACAATCCTTGTTTGTGTGGTGCTATCCTGTACTTTTCAGGACAAAAGTACCCATGGTTCTCAGCCACCAAATCACTCCCCAATCACTGAACATCAGAACACCCCAGAGGTTTCCAGGGACGCAGGAGAAGTGGGGGTCATGCCACCTCTAATTACAAGACACTCTTAATTTTCTTCCACCATGTACGGCCTCCCAAGTTCACTGCATGGTCCAAAACGGCTTCTTGAGCTCCAGCTTCTATGTCCACACTGCAACCAGTAGGAAGGAGAAAAGCTGAAAGGGGTAGCCCCTCCCCGTACGGAAACTTCCTGGAAGTTAGGTGCTCACTACACAGCTTCCTACCGCCCCTTTGCCAGGACTCCTGTTGTGGGCGTACCCAGCTGCACAGGGGGATGGGAAATCATTTCAGGCAGCACACGCCCAGCACAAAGTCACCAGGACTGTCGCTGAGAAAGGAGGCAGGCTGTCGGCCACGTGAGACAGGGGCTGCCTCTCTCCGGTGCCAGTGCCTAGAGCGGTGTCCGGCACAGCATGGAGATCTAATAGGTGCCCGTTGGACGGATGCATGTGTGGGCACGAGGAACATGGCAGTCTACTGCACGTCAGGTGCTGCACGAAACAGTGGGCAGGGTCCAGACAGCAAAGAGGGACACACAGGGGCCCCAGCACACCGATGCATGCTCTGGCGTTATATAGCCAGGAAGAGTGTTATCCTGGGCATTGGGCCAACCTGAGTGTGAGTGTGCCTCTGACTGTAGGCAAGCCTACATCTGCTCATTGGATAAAATGGGGGTCACACCAAGACATCCCGCCTTCCAGGGCTGTTGTGGGGATTATGAGAGTGCCTAGCACAGTGCTGGCCAGAAGAAAATGCTTTATAAATGTTAAATAGTGCTAACTTGTTTTCAGAGGTAAGTGCCAAAGTTCAATGGGAACATAGAAGAGGGACCACAGCTTTGGAGGCTGTGGAATCAAGGAAGACTTCCTGGAAGAGGGAGCACCTGAGTTGAGACTTAAGGGACAGTTACACAAGAGAAAAAGTATTCTCGACAAAAGGGAACAGCATGTGTAAAGGCCAGATGTTAGGAAGAACAGGGCTTGTTCAGTTCCTCAGCATGGTCGCAAGGTGAAACTGAGGTTGGTATGGGGGTGAGAGTGCTGCCGAGGTCAGGGCTAAGAAGGGTGGACTCGTCCAGTGGACACAGGAGACCCACTGAAGGTTTTCAGGTGGGGGTGGGGGAGGGGAGAGAGCAAAGGCAAGACATCAGAAAGCAACCCTCCCACATTTATTTGAGATCAGGCCAGTGGAGGTCAAATTGGGTTCTTCTTGCCTTGTTGGCTAGGCTGGATGTTGGGGTGAGGGAGGCCCCCAGGGGACCTCAGGCAGGGCTAAGGTACAGGTGAGGGTTGGGGTGGACTGCAGCATCACCCCTCCCTCTCCCCACCTGCAGCTTCGGGGTGCTGCTCTGGGAGCTGCTGACGGGTGAGGTCCCCTACCGTGAAATCGACGCCTTGGCTGTGGCATATGGCGTGGCCATGAACAAGCTGACGCTTCCCATCCCCTCCACGTGCCCCGAGCCCTTTGCCCGCCTGCTAGAGGGTGAGCCGGGGCCCTGTGGAGAGGGTAGGGTCAGCTTGGGTGGCAGGCGCCCTTGGGCCCAGACCTCGCCCCTTCACATCATCCGTGCCGGTGGGCCCAGGAAGAAGGGAGAAGGGACTGGACCCATCAGAGCATGAACAGTCTCCCCCACAGTTGGCTCCATGGCCCCTAGGCCCTTACTCTGGCCAGGCCCTTGGCTCTGGAGGGCGATCTATTAGGGTTCATTGGCCCTGGGATCCCTCCCTGATCCCTGATTCTACCACCAGTCAGGGAGCAGGTCCCTGGGTTTCTATCCCAGAGTTTCACCGAGTAAAATGTTGCCAGGAATTTGGGTTTGAATTCCTTCCCCTCAGCTCCATGGAGGCTGTTTGTCCACAGCCCCTTGAAGTCCTGGCTTTCACTGAGCAGGCTGGCGCCCCAGAGCAGGGCCACTGACACCCCCACTCCCACCCCAGAATGTTGGGACCCAGACCCCCACGGGCGGCCAGATTTCGGCAGCATCTTGAAGCAGCTTGAAGTCATAGAACAGTCAGCCCTATTCCAGATGCCACTGGAGTCCTTCCACTCGCTGCAGGAAGACTGGAAGCTGGAGATTCAGCACATGTTCGATGACCTCCGGACCAAAGAGAAGGTAAAGGCCAGGGGCAAGGTGGGAGGCATGGAGCAAGATCCCTGAGTTCTGACGCCTGGGGTGGGACAGAGTCCCTTCCCCCGAGCCGGGGCCACAGGAACTTCTTTTGTGTGTTAAGGAAAGCCAGCCTGCTGTTGGTGGGTTAATAAGAAAGCGGCGTCCTGCACGGAAGTACTTGCTAGTGATACTGCAGGGGAGGGGGGAAGAAAGGGGTATGTGAAAAAAGATCCACAAAGTATAGACAGTTGTTGAATGATGGGGACGTGATTCTCTCTGCTTTTGTGGATGTTTTCAGTTTTCCAAATTGAAGAGTTAAAAAATTAAAAATCAAAGAAAAAAAAAAAGACATTCTTTTCTTTGGACTAACACAGCCCCCTGCCCTGGCACCCTGCTTGGCTAATGAAGTGTGAGTTGGATTGTGCCCCCTGATTTGCTTCACAGCAGGACACTCCTGGGCAGGGCCCAGCCAGACTGGGCAGCCCTGGGTCCATTCTAGGGGCACAGTAGGTAAGCCTCTCCCCACAACCCACCCGTGTCCTCTGCAGGAGCTCCGGAGCCGGGAGGAGGAGCTGCTACGGGCAGCTCAGGAGCAGCGCTTCCAGGAGGAGCAGCTGCGGCGGCGGGAGCAGGAGCTGGCCGAGCGCGAGATGGATATCGTGGAGCGGGAGCTACACCTGCTAATGTGCCAGCTGAGCCAGGAGAAGCCCCGTGTCCGCAAACGCAAGGGCAACTTCAAGCGCAGCCGCCTGCTGAAGCTGCGGGAAGGCAGCAGCCACATCAGCCTGCCCTCCGGTACCTCCTCCGTCCCTTGCGCACGCCCCAGCAGGCCGCTGAGAGCATGCCTAACCCAGGGTTTATCGCCTTCTTTTATTTTTAACTTTTTTATCACATAGTATATCACACACACGGACAGCCACCAAAAGACTGTACGGCTTTATGAATTTGTATAATCCCCCTTGAAAGCAGAGAACCTGCGACCACCCAGATGCCCTTCGCGTGCCCGCAGCCTCCATAGGGCGTCCCCGGGTTGACTTTCAGGGCCGTCACTGCCTTTCTTTACAGTTCTAGTTCTGTGTCCCAACTATTTGCTCCACAGCCTTTAATCCACCTCCCTTTCCTCCTTGTACTTGTTGAAAATGCATCGTTCACCCGGTAGCACAGTCCAGGTTCTGCTGCCCGCGTTGCCCTGGTGTCACTCGCGTGGCCCTGTCCCCTGGGTTCCTATAAAACGGTGCTAGGTCGAACCATGTGAAGTTGCTGGTGTTCGGCCATTTCTGACATACAAAAACAAGTTTCATGTGAGTCTCAAGGCTTAATCAGTTTCAAGTTCAGGTTTGATGTTTTTTGTTCAAAGACTGCTTCCTAGGTGATGTCAGAATGCCCGTCATGCCGGTCGTCACTCCCTGTGTGAGGCCACAGCCACAGGTCGGCACCTCGAACGGCCCCAGCCAACAGACAGTGCAAGCCTCTGTGCAGCTGCAAATTTTCTAATAGCCGCATTAAGAAAGTGAAATTTTAATAATATACTTTATTTAGCCGAACATAGTAAAATGTTATGGCTTCACTTTTTTTTTAAAGATTTTATTTATAGAGAAAGAGGAAGAGAGGGAGAGAAACATCAATGTGTGGTGGCCTCTCATGCGCCCCCCACTGGGAACCTGGCCTGCAACCCAGGCATGTGCCCTGACCGGGAATCAAACCGGTGACCCTTTGGTTCGCAGGCTGGCACTCAATCCACTGAGCCACACCAGCCAGGGCGGGTTTCACATTTAATAAATGCAAGAAAAACTTGTTATTGATATATTATACCTTCTTTTTTCCATGCTGAATCTCTGAGATCCAGTATATATGCTATATTCTCAGCACATCTCTACCTGGGGCTAAATTCTCATTAACAATATGCTTGGCCAAATGTATTTAGATTTCATAAAATGTACTGTTGAAAAACTGGTTCACACACCCAAGTCATTCCAAACATGCGTAACTGTTTCTAAAAATGACCAAATTTGCACGTCTGCCTCTAAAAATAAACTTTAATTAATTACAGTTAAATAAATAAAGGTAAAGTTCCCCAGTTCCTTTGTTGCATAAGCAACATTTCACGTGTTCAAGTGCCACATGTGGCCAATGGCCGCCAGAGTGGACACTCGGCCCTAGATCCTCAGTCGGTGAAGGCAGCAGCTCTTGAACTCGAGTGAGCATCAGAGGCGCCTGGAGGGCTTGTTCCACCACAGTCAGGTCACTGCGCCTTACTCCCAAAGCCACCAATTCGGGGCGGGGGGGGGGCAGCAGGTGCCAAGAACGTGCGTTTCCGGAACGTTTCTCCTGGATGTCGGTGCTGCTCATCTGGGGACCACAACTGGGAGAGCCGCTTCGCCGAGGAGTGCAGAATGGCAGCGTGTCTGCCCTTCCGGAGGGGACGGCCCTTCTGTGCAGGGAGCGGCTCTCGTGACCCACACAACCACTTGCTGAAGGGAATCTCTCTGTTTTGCAGGCTTCGAGCATAAGATCACAGTCCAGGCCTCTCCAACCCTGGACAAGCGGAAAGGATCCGATGGGACCAGCCCGCCTGCCAGCCCCAGCATCATCCCCCGGCTGAGGGCCATCCGCCGTGAGTGTCTCCCAAGGCCCTGACCAGTCCACCAGTCAGCAAACCTCTCTGAGCACGTGCCTTGCACCAGACCAGAGGATCAGCAGGGAAGGAGACAGGCAGGGTCCCCTCCCTCATTCTCATCGGGGGACAGACCACGAACACATCCGTGGCAGGCAGGGCGATTTCTTGCAGGGATGAGCGCTCTGAAGGAAATGAGGGGGAGAAATAGACAAGAAGAGTGAAGAGCTGCTGCTTTCCATCAGGAAGGCCTGTTCGAGGTGCTGGGTTTTGAGCAGGGCCTCTGTGGTGAGGGGCGAGAGAGGCGTGCAGGGGTCCCAGGGAGAGTGTCCCTGGCAGAGGGAACAGCAAAGGCAAGGCCCCCCGGGGGAACAGGCGCAGCGTGTGTGGTAGCCCAAAAGGCCACTTGGCTGGAGTAGAAGAGATGGGATAGAGAGCTGCAGGTCTGTGGTCGGGTTCAGCAGTGGTCGGATCACACTGGGCGTTGAGAGCCAGGATGAGGACCCTGGATCTTATTTTAAAGGCGACGGGAGCCCTGGAGGGCTGTGAGCAGGGCAGTGACATGATAAAATATACCCCTTCCCTCTGGCTGCTGTGGGGAACATGGGTGGTAGGAGGGCAGGAGTTAGGGCTTGAGACGAGGCCGGTGATGGGGGCTGGCCAGGCTTGGGCCTTGGAGGGGAGTGGCTGCAGTGGGGGCTGCCGGCAGAGGTGCGACCCTTGGGGTTTGCCGACAGGTTGAAGGACACCCGGCTGAATCCTGAGTCCATTCTGCCCCTCACTCACCCAGCCTTGCACCACACACTGACCCCCGCACACCTGTTTGGGCGCCTGCTTTGTAGCAGGCCCGGGGCCACCCTTGAGTGGACACAAAGACAGAAACAGTGTTGGGGTGTTCCCGTGTGGCAGGGGCAGGGAAGACAGGCAAGTGGCCCTCAGGGAACAAACCACTCCGGAGCTGGAGGCTTGAAGGGCAAGCAGCCCACCAGGTCAGGAAAGGGACTGAGAGGAGCAGAATTCCAGGGGACGGAACAGCCTGTGCAAAGACGCAGAGGTGTGAAAACACCCACCTGGGACGCTGTGGACATGGGGTTCCAGCCTTCGCACGTATGCTCTCTGCCCGCGTACCCTGACTCTGCTGTCCCTCCCTCCCCGCTTTCTGCACACCAGCCTCAGGGCCTTGGCGCTTGCTGTTCCCCCACCTGAAGTGCTCCTCTCCCTCGTATCTTCTTGACCCACCCCCTCACCGCCTCATCCTTGCTCAGATGTCTCCTTTGTCCACAAGAAGCCTTCCCTGGCCACCAGGCCCCTTTCCTGCTTCGTGTTGCCCACAGCACTTGCCGCCCTGTCACACTGCACAGATGACTCGCCCAGTATGGGTCTTGTTAGTCGTCTGTCTTTGCCCACTCAGATGTCCACAGGCAGGGGGTCTTGTCTGCTTCGTCCACTGCTGTCTTCTCAGTGCTTGCCACGGGGCTTGGCACAGAGCAGGTGCTCAGTAAACGTTTGGGAACGAATGGGTGGTTGAAGGGTCAGGCTGTGGGGAGCGATGGAAATCAAGCTGAGGGAGTAAGCTGGGAATAGCCTATGAAGGGCCTCGCATGCCCAGCTGAGGCCCTGGGACAGCGTCCTGACAGCAGCGGGGGCTCTGGGAGGGTTAAGGGCACAGAAGGGCCATGACTCGAGCTCGGGCTTCCAGGTGGAGGATGAATTCGAGGCAGGGACACTGAAGCTGGGAGTCTAGCGGGGACAGACTTTTCAAGACACAGTAACCAAGTGGCTTCTCTTGACCCAGTGACTCCTGTGGATGGTGGTGGTGGCAGCAGCAGTGGCAGCAGCAGTGGCGGCAGTGGGACGTGGGGCCGCAGCGGGCCCCCCAAGAAGGAGGAGCTGGTTGGGGGCAAGAGAAAAGGCCGGACGTGGGGGCCCAGCTCCACCCTGCAGAAGGAGCGGGCTGGAGGAGAGGAGAGGTATTGGTCACTGGAGCCCACCCTGTGCCCCACCCCCAGGCTCATGGCCCCCAGAAGGCCCAGGACCACTCCTGCATCTCTGGTTCCCCTGCAGGCTGAAGGCCCTGGGGGAAGGAAACAAACAGTGGTCATCAAGCGCCCCCAACCTGGGCAAGTCCCCCAAACACACCCCCATTGCCCCAGGCTTCGCCAGCCTCAATGAGATGGGTAAGAGGGTAAGGGTGCCTTCAAAGGGGAGGGGAGGAGACAATTCCCGGCTCAAGGGGACCCTAAACCAAGATAAAGGGGTTACCATTCCCCAGGGTTGTGGGGGGGGGACCGGATTTCACTGGGCCAGAGGGTAGAAAGCGTTCCCAGAAAAGGGGGTGTGGGCACCACTCCCAGGGGCAGGGGGGAGCCATGCTTAGTGGACTGGGTGGTCTTGCTGTTGGAGGGGTGATTGGGGGCGGCCCCTTGCCACCAAGTCCCCAGGGACCGCCCGGAGTCGAGTGCCGGCCCTCTCCGGTTGCAGAGGAGTTCGCCGAGGCAGACGGAGGCAGCAGCGGGGCCCCCTCTCCCCACAGCACCCCGGCCTACCTCGTGGTGCCGCTGCCCACCGAGCCCTCTCCAGGGGTGCCGGGGCCCTCCCCCCGGCACGGGCTCAGTGCCCGGCGGCGCTGCGAATTCGCGCTGCTGGGCTGCGCCACGCTGCTGGGCGCGGTGGGCCTGGGCGCCGATGTGGCCGAGGCGCGCGCCGCGGATGTTGAAGAACAGCGGCGCTGGCTCGACGGCCTCTTCTTCCCCCGCGCCGGCCGCTTCCCACGCGGCCTCAGCCCGCCTGCGCGCTCCCCGGGCCGCCGCGACGACGTGGGCCCGGGCCTGGCGCCCTCGGCCACCGTGGTGTCGCTGTCTTCCGTGTCCGACTGCAACTCCACGCGTTCGCTGCTGCGCTCTGACAGCGACGAGGCTGCGCCGGCCGCGCCCTCCCCGCCGCCCTCCCCGCCCTTGCCCAGCACAAACCCCCTGGTGGACCTGGAGCTGGAGAGCTTCAAGAAGGACCCCCGCCAGTCACTGACGCCCACCCACGTCACGGCCACTCGCGCTGTGAGCCACGGGCACCGGCGGACGCCATCGGATGGGGCGCTGGGGCAGCGCGGGGCACCAGAGTCGGCGGTCCCCGGCCGTGGTGAGTGAGGCAACCTGTGTCCCGGTGCGCAAAAAAACGGTCACCTCTTCCCTGCCCCTGCCGAGGTCCAATGTCCCAACCTGTCAGCCATTTCCTGCTTAGTATGGGAAGGAAGGGGCTGTGTCCCCCTGGCCCTCGCTGCTGGAGGCTTGTGGGGCCCCAGGTGATTGACACACAGGATGAAGTAGAGGCGGCAAACCCGAGTGCCCACAGGGCCAGGCAGCGACGTGCCCTGTTCTCTGTGCCTTTTTTAACCTGACAGAGATGATTGGAACCCAGAGAAGTAAGTACCTGCTGTCAGGCACTGAGCTGCTGTTTTACGATTATTATTATTATTTGGTTTAATGTTCACCTATGGGAGAGACAGTTATCCCCGCGTGGAGATGTTGCCATGCCTCAGGCTCTCCCGACTCCGAGCATTCTTTCCAGCCCTGGCCCAGGGCAGGAGAGTTGGGAGGGACGAGGGCTTTTTCTCCAGCAGATTTTGGAGCGAAGTCAGAAACTCCCATTTTCATGTCGACGCTCCTGGCTTTTCAATATCACCCTCTGCTCCACCCCACTCGCCTCGTCTGATCCTCTCTTACCAGGCCCTCGAGATCCCCTGGACTTCCCCCGCCTGCCTGAACCCCAGGCCCTGTTTCCTACCCGCCGCCGGCCCCCCGAGTTTCCTGGCCGCCCCACCACCCTGACCTTTGCCCCAAGACCCAGGCCGGCTGCCAGCCGCCCCCGCCTGGACCCCTGGAAACTGGTCTCCTTCGGCCGGACATTCAGCATCTCGCCTCCTAGCAGGCCGGATACTCCGGAGAGCCCTGGGCCCCCCAGCATGCAGCCCACGCTGCTTGACATGGACATGGAGGGCCAGAGCCAGGACAGCACAGTGCCCCTGTGTGGGGCCCATGGCCCCCACTGAGGCCTGCCCACTGCTCCCGCCTGGGCAGCCATGAATGTAGCGCCTCAGGCCTCCCACCAGGCCACAAGGCAGGGGAGGCCTTGGGCAAGATACTCACTCTATTTATTGGGGAGGGGGGAGGGGGCATTTAATTTATTCCTTTGTACCCTGGGGTTGGGCCCCGTGCTCACCCTACAACAGGGGAGGGTGGGCAGGGATACTCAGGGACAGGGTGACATGGGGGATTCAGCACAAAACGCAGCATTAAAGGTAACCCCTGCCCCCTACCATGCTTGGCTCTGTGTCTTTCCCTGGCCCAGGCCCTGATCCCGGCTCATCCCCTGTGGGGTGCCCCCCAACCCTTTCTCCGTCTTTGGACTCCTCTGGATTTCTGAGGTCCAGGGAGTGAAGCCCCAGTCCCTGTCCCCTTCCTGGTTCCCACAAGAACGTCACACAAAGAGGTTGTGATTACCAGTGATAAGTGCTTTACCAGCGAACATATGAGTCAGGGAGGTTATGCAGTTAGGTTGGGGGGGGGGTGGTCGGTTCCCCTAGGTGGGCTTCAGCCAATGATGTTCCGCGGCCGGGCCCCACTGTCTTCCCGCTGGAGACTGCACCGGCTCATCTTCAGCTGAGTCAACTGGATGTAGCGAAGGACATTGGTGTCTGCAGGGGAGGTGGGCAGGGCATCACCTCGGTGTTTGGGGGCAGCAGGTGATATCTGCAGCACCTCAGCTCACACCTCACTGTCTCCAGCTTCAGCGGGGCTCCCTCCCTGATTATCGCCAGGGCACTTCTCCAAAAGCCCCGCCCCAACAAGGAGGGGACACGTCACACCTCCAGACTTTGCATTTGCTACACGCCCACTGCCAGGAATGCCTCTGCTCAGACTCCTGTCACACTCTACTCGTTGTGCAATGACATCTGCCCGAAGTCCGGTCTCTCCCAACCGTTTCCCTGGAAAGCTCATCTTGCCTTGGCTCCCACAGCCCCACATCATTCACTGGCCGTGCTCCTTTTCACTGGCTCTTAGTACAAAGCTGTGTTTTGTATCTGTCTGCACGCCCACGCGCCCTGACTGTGATCTCCCAGAGGGCAGGGAATAAGCCTCCAAGTCTTCCATCCTCTCCATCTTACCACCCCCAGCCCCAGCAAACCCCCCGCATTTCCCGTCCTGCCGTGTGCCTCCCAGCAAGCGGTCTGCAAGTGGTGGCCAGGAGAACAAGTAGGGTGAACAGGTGGGAGTGGGTCAGTGAGGGAGGGAGTGGATTGGGAATGGGCTGAATGGGAAGCATCAGAATGAACAGGTGACAGGTGGGTGGGTGAGTGCATTTGTAGGAGCAGGTGGAGAGGCTGACCTCGGGTGGGTAGAGCAGCACCCCCCTGAAGCAGTTCAGCCTTGGCCCTCCTGACCTAGTTTCGTCTGCTCCAGCACCTCTCCGAGCTCTGCCCCGCCCCTTCCCTCACCTGTGGGCTCTCGGCTTCGGGCCTCCTGCAGGTAGCGCAAGGCGCGTGCATAGTCACCCAGGTGGTAGAAGGCAATGCCAGCACGGTAGGTGGCCTTGAAGTTCCCCTGCTGCTTCTCCAGCACCTTGAGGCAGTACTCACGCACCCGCTCATAGTTCACCAGCTCCGACTGCAACAGGCAGGCTGCGGGGGCACCGGGACCGGTGTTCTCAGAGCCTGCCCCCAACCCCAGACTTCACTGGCAGCGAGGAGCATGGCCTTCAGGCTGCGGGGAATCCCCACCCGTTTCCAGGGCGCAGAAGGGACTAAGTAAGAGCTTATTCAGGCCACCAGGAACTCCCGAGCTTGACCAATCAGAATAGAATCAACATGCGCCTCCGCTAGAGGGCGCAAGAAACACAGACACAAGCTCTGGGGCGATTTCAGTGGGGGCGGGGGAGGGCGCGGGGAATACTACTAAGGGCGATCTCAGGTGAGGAATGGGGCCTTAAATGGTCCTTCCAGGGTAAGTCTTTCTCACCTGGGGTTCGCGGGTGGCAGCCCAAAGCCCGTTTTCTGCATCCCAGCTCCTTCATTTCCTGCGGTCCCCTACATCCCCAACCCCTCTCCTTAGTAAGTTCTGAGGTCTCCCCCAACAGACCCCAGCCCTGAACCCTTCAAGCCTCCGGCCCCCACCCTGCCTAAGGCTTCATGGTTGCCCCTCACTCACCACCCGTCACACCTACACCCCTTGCGCCCCTGATGGCCGCGTACCCGTGAGACAGTCATAACATTCCACCTCCGTGTTCTCCACCAGTCGCTGCTGCTCCTCGCTGAGGCGGGCCGGCCCCGGGCTGGTGGCGGGCCCTGAGGCGGGGGCGGGCAGGCCTCCAGGGCGGGCCCCCTGCGCCGCCTTCAGTTGCAGCAGTGCCCGATGATACTTGCCGATGGCTTCCCGGAACTTCTTCTCTCGGTAACAGCGCTGGCCCTCAGCCTTGAACGCCACGGCGGCCCGCAGGCTGCTGTCGAGCGCCGCGCCCAGCCCCGCCGACGGCTCTGCGGCAGGACCGGGCCGAGCTGACCCATGGCGGGGGCCCGGGCCCGGCGGGGAGAGGGCGGGAGGCGGGCGCGGCGGAGGCTCCGGGGCAGCGCTAAGCATCAGCACCGGGGACAGCGCGCCGCGCTGCATTGTGGGAAACTCCTGCGGCCGCTGCCGCAGCTACCGCATCGCCCCCCGCGGGGCCGGTCCCCCACCCTTTCTCCACCCCCGCACCTCCGGCAGCAGGCTCCGGCTGCCCCCTATGGGTCTAGAGAAACCCCTCAAGACTTCCCCACTCTCTCCTTCACATCAGCCCCAGCCCTCGTTCTCCAGCCCACCTCTCCCTCCTCCCCACTCACCTTACCCCCCACACCCTCCTGCCTGCTCTCCTCCCCCGTGCCCAAAGCTCCCAAAGCTCCCAGAAGGAAAGGACAAGTCTGGAGAAAAAGAACACAGAGTTCAACCTCGTGGAAAGCTGGTTTTCAGCTCACTAGGCATTTGCCATGTTGGCTATGGACTCAAGCTGCCCAGATTCAAGTCCCTGCTTTTTCTCCTCACCTAAATAACCTGGACCCCTGAATCCTCCTCAGTAAAATGGAAGGGACAATGATGGCAACTTTGAAATTCATTTGTTTATCTATGCAACAAATGTTGACTGATGTATTTTCCGTGCCCAGCTTTGAGGATGCTGGGACACAGCAGGGAGTGAGTGAGCCTCTGGCCCTATGATCATGGAGCCCCTAGTCCAGTGAGGAGATGGACCTACGTAGCCTGGGACGCTCAGGCAAAGTGGTCAGGGCAAGGCACAGGCAGAGAGGTCAAGCCCAGGATGGAGGACACATAACAGGCTCCGAGGGCCCAGAGGAGGTGCCTTCCCTAGACTATAGTGGTGAGTGAAGGCTTCCTGGAGGAGGGGATAACTCTATGAACAAGAAATCTGCTTCTTGCCCTCATCGAGCTCGCTGTCTGAGTAGGAAACCAGTGGGAATGAAAGCATATGACAGCCCAGAGTGAGCCGCGCAATCATAAGAATATACAGAAAAGAACACGTGTGAGAGGCTTTGGGGGAAATGAGGCTGAAGGAGGTGGCTGTCTTTTGACCCTCCTTAGCTACTTGCTTAGCAGTGGAACCTTGGGCAAGCTCCTTCTTGCCTGCCTTGTGTGTAACACAGGGGTAACAAGTGAGCTTACTTCAGAGTAGTTATAGAGACTGAATTATGTTCTGCAGGTAAGAAACTTAGCACAGAGCCCTGGCTGTTGTGGCTCAGTGGGTTGAACACCAGCCTGCGAACCAAAGGGTCGCAGCTCAATTCCCAGTCAGGGCACATGCCTGGATTTCGGGCCAGGTCCCCAGCAGGGAGTACGTGAGAAGCAACCACACACTGATGTTTCTCTCTTTCTCCTTTCCTTCCCCTCTCTCTAAAAATAAATAAATAAAATCTTACAAAGGAAACAGAACTTACATATTGGGCAATTAACAACTTATGTTTCTTATCATCATTGAGACTGCAAGATAGGTGACCATAGTGCTGGCTTCTGAGTCAGCATCCATATATGGTGGTTGAATTCATGAGTGATGAATGAATCACTTTATATATTACCCACCACCCCCACAAGACCTAGCTTGGTTCCTAGCCCCAAGAACCAAACTTGTATTGCCTCTGTCCCCTCTCCCTCCCACTGCACATCCCCCAGGGGGTCCCATGGTAGGCCTCACCTGGTAGTCCCAATCCCAAACAGAGCACCTTCTGTTCCAACAGCAGTATCTGACTTTATCTCTTATTGTGCTTTGCTGAGGGAGGCTCTCCCCATCCCTGGTCCTACAACCTTGTACCTCTTAGGACAGAAACTCCCTCCTCCCCGCACATCCAAACCCTGGCTTGGTTAAGAATCTAAAATTCCTGAGGTTGAATTCCAGATCAGCGAGGTCACCTTTCTGCACCTCAGATGTGTTTTGTTTTAGTTAAAAACATTGAGATTCACCCTGGCTGGTGTGGCTCAGTGGATTGAGCTCCAGGCTGCAAACCGAAGAGCCGGTAGTTTTTCCCAGTCAGGGTGTGGGCCTGGGTTGCCGACCAGGTCCCCAGTAGGGGGCGCTCTAGAGGCAACCACACATTGATGTTTCTCTCCCCACCGCCACCCCCCGTCTAAAAATAAATAAAATCTTTTTTTAAAACGTGGAGATTCATTAATTCATTAAAAAATTTTCTGAGCACCTACTAAATAGCTAGGTGCCAGGGACTCGGTAGAACGAGGGGACCACTGTCCCTAACTCACCATCCTGCTAGAATGCAATGCTATCACTTTCGCAACACCTACTAGGTGTCAGGCAATGTCCTAAAACGTTGTGACTATATTAACTTACAACCTTATTACAATGCAATGAGATTAAATAAATCAGATCTCATTTATCAAACTCTTGGTATCAAAGACCCGTAATGTCACACACTGATGCAGGCCAGGATATGTGATATGTTGGGCTGTGCAACCATTAAAAAATATTGAATTAGTTGCCAACATGTGGAAACAGAGATATTTATGGAATTGCAGGTTTTCAAGGTCATCTGAACAAAATCTGAAAATCTGGCAACATCAAACTTGCCTTTATGACTGAAGCAGACATTCTCAGTTTCCCACAGTCCCCATCCCTCCCAGATTCTCCCCAATTCTGAGAGTGAGGGGGAATTGCATTGCGATTTTTCTGTCAGCTTCTGTCCAACTATCTTCTGCAGGTCTTTGCGCTTGAGGTCCCAGTTTGACCCCGTGGAGCCGCGCTTGCGGAAGCCAGCCAGTGCCCCCTAGCGGAGGAGTCCGTAGTTTGCAACATTAAGTGACTTGGTAAAAACATCCAATCAGAAGGATGACCAGAAAGTAACCAATCAAAAGCGCGAGTGGGACCGTAACCCGACCAATGAGGACAGAGAGCGCTCGGAATAAAAGAAACTCTTTTATTGAAGTGGGAGACGGACACAATACACGGGAATCTTTTTTGATGGGATCTCAGGGCTCAGGACAGCCCGGGCTGGGGGCAGCGGAGCAGGCGGGCGGCGGTAAGGCTGGTGCCCTGACGTTGAGGCCGAGCGTACTTGAGGAAGATTGCGGCACGGCCAGGTGCGGGACCTCGGAGCGCGGCGCGGACCATGCATGGTTCCAGCGGGCCCAGCTCCGAGGGGCTGCGGCGGGGAGGCGGGGAAACTAAGGTGGCTGCAAGGGGTAGCGGTGGAGATGACCCGTAGTTGGTGCTGGGGGCTCGAGGTCGAGAAGACACATTGACTTGAGTCCCCGGAAACCGTCGGTGGGGTGGGGTGGGGGGGGTAGGTCGAGCACGTGACCCACCATCCAGAGAGTGACTGGAGGGGGCTGGAGACAGGTAGACTCCTGATTCTCTCTGCAGGGCGCGGTTAGGGAGAGCCAGAACTCTCGAGGAGGAAAGGAATGGGGCTGAGGATGAGCTGGCATCTGACTCTACCCCGTGCGCACAGGCTGGGATCAAAAACAATTCACCTTGCTCCCTGGTGGCATGTTTAACATGGAAGTGGGCATTCTAGCAGCTAAGGGGCATCCCATTTGCGGTTAGAGGGAAGCTGGGGAACTCTAGCCTAGGAGACCCCTCATTCTCAACCCTGGAACGCAGTTAGAGCATCGTCTGGGCCTGGGGAGATCCTATATTTCACCCTGAACAAGATTAAGGGTCCCCAAATCTGGACAAATACCCCACTCTATCAGGCACTTTCAGAGAAAAGCAAATGGGACCCCCTCCAGCTAGGCAAAAACCCCAGGCCCAGAAAAATCAAGTCTAGGTGTCGTCGTGTCCCCTCCCCCATTGTTTCCCACTGTCTGAAACAGAAAAGACAACTTCCGGGAAGACAGATCCTGAAGCCATCGCCCTCCGCCGTGGCCGTACCTGTAAAGCGCCGGCTCTGGTCCAGAGCCCGCCCCAACGAGCACACGGTGCGCCAGGCTCAGCGCAGCAGCTGCGCAGCGACCAGGCTCCCATCCAGCTGCCTCAGCCTCCAGCAGAGACAGCTCCAGGAAGTAGGTGGCAAGTAGCATCACCTGCCAAACATGGCGGAGGCCATCAGGCCACACCTCTATGCCGCACAGATCTCTCCCTTAGCCGCACAAGCCACACCCCTTCCCCCTCCCCCCTCACCTGGGGGTTGCTCCCTGCCAGCGCACCCAGTAGCTCCAGGCAGAGGAGTGGACCTGGGTGGTGCAGCCGAAAATCCAAGCGGCTCAGGATGCGGCGCTCCGCTCGCAGAAGCTGGGCCTGGGAGAAGGAGCCAGCACCCAGGAGGCAGAGGGAGGCGGGCTGTGGATTCAGGAAAAAGAGGTGGGGGGGAGTCTTGGACCGTGGCTGTTATTCCTTGCCTTGGGTTCGGTTCTGTCCCCATCCTGGACCTCACTTGTCTGTTCTGTAAAATGGGGCCATTGATTTGTTGTGTGGACGCCGTGGAGAACACAGACTTCAGAATCAGAAAGGCCTGATTGAGAGTCAGAAACCTGCCACTTCTCCCTGTGCGACATGGACATTCGCAGAAATGCTCTGAGACTCAGTTTCTTTATCTGTAAAACGGAGATATTGCTCCTACTTCACTAGGCAGTTCTGACAATGCACTGAGTTTACCCATGTTAATTGTAACTTCTCAGTAAGGACTCTAACTACTGTAACTATATTAAGACTGAGTCCAAGTCCCAACTGCGTGACTTTGGGCAAATGTCTTCCTCTCTCTGCGCTTCAGTCTCCTCCAATGTTGAAGGGACACACTGACAGCCCCGACCTCAGCAGATCTGCTGGGATTCCAAGAAGACAAGAAGTGTTTGCTGGGCTCGATGCTTGGCACAAAGTAGGCGTTGGACCTGTGACTGCAACAAGTGGAAAGGGCTCCACCCTCCCAGCCCCACCCCGGAAGTACCTCGGGAAGCACGCACTCTTCCATTTTGCAAGCTAGGAACAGGCAAGCCACGCCCAGCAACTGAAGGCGGTGGAGTCGGACCCGGCCCGACCGCAGGTAGGAATCAAGCAGGTGCACTGCCAGGTAGAGCGTGTCCCCCGCCAGACCCAGGTACTCCTAGGGAGGGGCGTGAATGACAACCAGGCTGCGATGCAGGCCCAGCCCCGCCCCATTCCCAATACTTACGTGAACCTGGACCAGCCAGTCCACCACTAGCGCGCGCATCTCCGGGATCACAGTGTGGGGCAGGGCCCTCTGGGGCAGCACGCGGCACACCTGGGGTTAGGTAGGGAGTGCCTCTCTCCTGAACTCCAGCCCTGGTTGAGGCAGCCTCCTCACCCAGTTGGAGGAGGAACGATGCCACACCCAAAATGGCCTGTGTGTGACCATCTAGAACCCAAGACTCCTCTCTTCTGGATGTTTCCCTATCCACCTCTCCAGTCTGCAGCACCCCGTGGCCACAGGACCTCCTGAGCATCTCCCCCTGGGTTCCCACCACTCCTCAGTTCATCCTCCCCAGAGCACCCTGAAGGGTCTCTCTAAAGTACAAACCTGACCAAGGAACTTCCCCAGCTTGAATCACTTCCAAGGCTTCCAGTACCCTCAGGAGAAAATCGAATTCCTCTCAGACTCCCTCAGGCCCCGCCCCTGCTCCCACATCACCTCCTCCCTCTCCCCACACTGCAACCGCCGCAGCCTTCTCCGGGCCCTAGGCCACGCCAAGCTCATCCCTCTCTCAGGGCCCACGCATGCATGTATGTACTGTTCCCTCCCCCTGAAATGGTCCATCCCCAGCTCCTCGCATTGTTGACTTCTCAGTCATTCAAGTCTCAGCTAAAATTTCCCGCACTTTTTCCATACTCCTCAGGACCTAACCCTCATAGTATTTTCAGTCTGGAGATAGCTCCAGTTTCCTTGTGTGTTTTGTCTGTCTGACCCACTAACTAGGCTGCCGACACTGGAAGGGCAGGGATTTCTGTCCAAATCCCAGCTGTATCTCAGTTTCACAGAGACCCTGGCCCAGGGGAGATGTTCACAAGATGTGTGTTAAATAAATTCATCCCTTGAGTGTTTCTTCCCACAGCGCCTGTCTCAGACAGATGTCCGTCCGAGGACTCCCGCGGCCTGTGTTTTGGTCTTTATGGGCCTTCTGAAGTGATCAGCCGCGTTTGCTTGCTTGTCTTCCACAATGAATTCAGACTGCCTGTGTTGTTCATCACAGCACCCCCAATGCCTACGGCATGCTCAAAAATACTTGTTAAGTTTACTTTGACACTCTGTAAATCTTTTAAGGCGCAGGGAGGACCCGAGGAAAAAAAAAAACATTGTTGATGAATCGCTGAATGTTTGTTAAACGAATAAATGTGAGAGACAAGCACTAGGAGCTCTGAAACACCGAAGGAGGGGCTGCAAACAGCCTGGGAGGGTGGGAAAGGGCATTGGAGGGTAACTGCAGGAAAAACCAACCCACAAACTTGGGGCGGGGCTGAGGCTGACGGGGAGGGAGTTCCGAAATGCCCGTTGGGTGGGCGCTGCGCGAGCGGGGCAGCCCTGGCCTCAGCCAATCTACCCCTTTCTGCTACCCTCTGGGGGTCTCTCCGGGGTGGGAGGCCTCACCATGACCTCGGCGAAGATGTCCCCGGCGTACTCGCGTTCTCCATGCAGCCCTAGCGCGCTCAGCGCCTCCTCCAGCCCCGGCGGCGCGCACGGCCCCGGGGGCCTCTCCAGACATCTTGCGGGGCCGCTCTGGCCCGCGCGGACGTCGTCGGGGACTGGGGCGCCCGCAGGCTCTGAGTCGAGGGAGGCTGCCGGACTCTGCTAGAGAGAGGGCCCGGGGTCAGACCCTGGAGGAGCCGGGAGTGAGACCCCGGCTCCTGTAGCTCACCAGCATCCTTCAGGTTGGCGTCGGGGGCGAAACGGAGAGTTCACCTCTTCCAGCTGGAGCCAGGATCCGCGAACGGCGCTTTAAATGAGCCTGGGCGCATGCGCGCTGAGCACGACTCACCTGGGCAGATGGGCAGGTGCGCCGGCAACGGCGGATACTACACAGGCCGGCTCTGCCCGGTCCAGACCCTCAGGTCAGGCAGCCGGAGTCAACCCCTCGTCCTGCTACTTAGTACACGACTAGAAGGAGCCCCTCGGAGCCTCACGTCCCTCACCTCTGAAGTGGGGATTTCTTTCAAAACCTACCTGACAGAGTTGTCCTGAGGATTTGACAAGATTGTGTTTCAGTGGTCAGCGCAGGGCTCAGGTCGTAGGAGCTACAAGTCACTTCATAACTTAAAGGCCCCTGTGTTCTGTGCAGGGGGTATTCAGGGGTGAGCAAATCCCCGGTGGCCGCTGCCTAGGCCCAGAGCTGGGCCGATGATGCGGACAAGTCGCCAGCGATTGGATGGGGCCGGAGTGCAGCGACCTCCTCCCTGGTCCCCCGTTCCCATCCCCTACAGCAGCGGTCCCCAACCTTTTTGGCACCAGGGACCGGTTCTGTGGAAGACAGTTTTCCACGGTTGGGGGAGTTGGGGACAGGAGGCGGTTGCCGGCTGCTCACCTCCTGCTACGTGGCCCGGTTCCTAGCCGGCCACGGACCGGACCGGACCGGTCTGTGCCTGGGGACTGGGGACCCCGGCCCTATTGTCTGTGCCCACACACTCCCAGGAGGGACCCTGTGCTCGCCTAATAAATCAGATCGCACTTGGCCCCTGCTCAGAACTCCATCGCGGCTGCCATCCCCCTCAAAGTGAAAGTCCACAAGGACCTACATTCTCTTCCCGCCCCGGACCCCGCAAACACACCTGGGAGCTCCCCTCCTCTCCCGTCTGCCCCACTGCTTCCTCTCACCGCACTGGCCTCCTGGCTCATCCTCACCCACACCGGGCACGTTCCTACCTCAGGGCCTGAAACGCCCCCTCAGACATCCCTCACTTCCTTCAAGGTGCTTACTCAGATATTACCCTCTCCATGAGACCTGTCATCCTGAGCACTTCGGTCCCACTCTGTGCTTACTCTCTCCTTAGTCCCTAACTGCCCTGTTGTCTCCCTCCTGACTAGAATGTGAGCCCCATGAGGGCAGGGCCTGTGTGCCTGCTTCTCATTGCTGTATTCCCATGCCTAGAACAGGGCTGGGCACAGAGGACTCAGTAAATATCTGAGTGAATGAGTGAAAGGCCGGTTTTGTAATTTAGAGATAGTGGTCTCAAAAGACGCCTCTGAGGTGATATTGGAGCTGAAACCTGAAAGAGGAGAAGGAGCCAGGAAAGCAAAGACAGAGGAGAATATCCCAAATGGTGGAAACAGGCTGAGCAAAGGCGCTGAGGCAGGGAAGAGCTTGCTGTTTTCAGGCACTGAGAGGTCAGTGAGGCTGAAGTGAGCGGAGTGTGAGATGCTGGACCGGGGCTTCCTGTCATACTTACAGTAAAACCAAACTCCTTACCTCAGGGTCCCCTTGGCCCACCGTTACCCCTCTAACCTCATTTCCTTCCTTTCTCCCCCACCCTCACTTCGCTTGAGACACCTCGTCCTCATCATCGTCCCTAAGCACATCTGGCACCTGTCGGGCTCAGGGCCTTTGCACTTGCTGTCCCTTGCCACGAGCACGTGGTGAGAACCTGGATATTTACATTCTCTGAGTACCTCCACTCAAGATCCTAACTACAAAGAGAACCTGGTAACTTTACAGTGGAGACCTGACACCACTTTAACCAAAGGATCAGTCACCACCCCCAAGGGGATGATTGGGATCATCCCGGTAAGTTGCACTGCGGGCACATCATTTCTGGGAATTTCTGCCAAAAATAGCTTGACTATACCCACAAGGGAACATCAGTCCCTAATTGAGGGGCATTCTGCAAAATAGCTGCCCTGTAAGCTTCAAACCTGACAACTGAACTCAATGGTGTGGCTGGCCAGGAAGTTTCTTGTGCACACAAGGACGCTGGTGTGACCGTTATACAAACTGATTGAGAAGAGCGGATGATCTGATTGTTTTGGTGTTAACTTCCTGACCTTGATCACTGGACTGTGGTTAAGTAAGAGATTGTTCTCATTATGGCACTGGCAGATAAATGTGGCAAGGGGAGGGAATAAAGTAAATGTAAAACATCATGGGGAGCCTGCCTGAAGGGGAGACAAGATTTGTACTTTTTTAAATAAAAAATGTAGATTTATGAAAAGTGGCAGAGATAGTACAGAGTTCCCATGCACCACCCACCCAGTTCCCCTACTAGCATCTTACGCACTAGTGTGGCACGGTGATTTGTCACCGTTTAACGAGCCAACAGAAATACATCATTCAGGTCCCTGCTTTATTCCCGTTGCCTTTTCACCTAACGTCCCTTCTGTAACCCAGGACCCCATTCAGGAGACACTAAGCCTTCTCATCTCCTAAGACTCTTCCTGGCTGTCACAGTTTCTCAGGCTTTTCTAGTTTTGAGTAACCCTGACAGCTTTGAGAATTCGCAGTCCGGTATTTCGTAGAACACCCTCCGGTTGCGGTCTACCTGATGTCTGTGTTCTTTCTCTGACTGGGGGGATGTCCTGGGGAGGAAAGCCTCAGAGATCAAGTGCCATTGTAACTGCATCGTATCAGACACACACTGCCACTGTGACCATCACCGCTGGTCACAACCGTGATCACCAGCCTGTGTCGGCTATGCCCCTGCATATACTGTACTCTCTGGAAGGAAGTCACGTGGCAGCCCACACCTAAGGCGTGGGGATATGCTCCCCCTCCTTGAAGACACGTGTATTTACAGAAAGGATCTGGACCTCTGTGCGGATGTCTGTCCTCACCACGTATCATCAGTACGGACTCCTTTTATCCTTTGGGTACAGCCAACACCACACTATTTACTTTGGTGCTGAAACTGCACTCAGCTTTGGCCGCTAGCAGCTCTTCCCACTGGCTCCTGTCTCCCTTTACTTGCCATTAGTAAGGTTTTCTTTTTTTTCCAAGCAGGTCCTCACTGCTGGGGACAACCAGATGCTCCAGGCTCATCCCACCCATTTCCTGTTCCAGTCCTAGAATCATTTTAGCACCGTTTTTCAGTTTTGAAGTTTCCTACCAATCTGCAATTATTTCAAGTTGAAGTTAAGAATATGGGAACCACACTGTGTTGCAGAGCTACCCAACACGTTAAAACTCAGCCACCCTGGGATGTAGGCCACAACAGCGAAAGCACAAGCGCAGGGAAGATGGGCTGTTCAGGCTACTGCAGCCCTGTCGGTAGCAGCAGAAACAAACACCTGGAGACAAAGTAAACTCTTATCAACTGGGGAGCTGAGCCAGCCCAGGTGCGTCCACCCTGAGGAACCTTACGAAGCAGCTGGAGAGCAGGACAGCGATGTCCACGAGGCGTTCTCTGGAACACGGTGGCTAAAAGGATCTCATTTTTACCGCTGAGCGCACATCTTCTGAAAAGCACCCACAGTGGCAGGAGTGCGGGCAAGACACCGCAGCAGAGTGCCCAGGCGCTGGGTGCGAGGACGTGGGAGGGAAGAGCTGTGAGGGGAAAGGAGGACCGGCCTTTTCACGGTGCCACATCCATTTGCAGAACGGAAACCTGAGTACCAAAATCAGCGCCCGCAGCCTGGGACCTGGGTGATTTGTGCTTTCTTCCGCGTGTTTGCTCACACTACTCTACACACCCACACCCCTCCCTTTGTGACATTTTCCACACGCACGTGACAAAAAACACATTACTAAAAATTTAATTTTTTGAATTGGTAAAATTTATTAAAACTCTTCCACCTAAAACTCTGTTTGGGAAAAGTTCAACAGAAATAAGAATCACCACTGCATCTACGGACATGATGTTGTTGGACAGGGTGAAGCAGGTGATTCACCTGCAGGAGCCCATCCAGGAATGTGGGCCGTGGCCCCAGGGGCAGGCCCAGCGGGACAGGGCAGTGACTGTGTGAAGAGACTCTAACACCAGTCACCTCGGGCTGCAGGTAGAGGCGAGAGTAAAAGGCTTTCCTTTATAGGCCTCTCTGCTGTTTTTCTGATTATAACCAGGACCTATTTTTGTAATTAAAAAAAAAAATGTCCATACAAAGTTAGGGGAAAAAATCAGAAAAATTCCTTAAGTCTTGGCTGCAGGTAACAGATTTTTATAAACTGGACTCAACATTTTGCTACCATCACTGAAGATCTGAAAAACTCCATGCGTGGGAAGCCTTAGCTTCTGGCAAAATCACACACTAGGATCACCTGCGTGTGGTGGCGGCCCTGGCTCCAAGGTCTGGGAGGGAGTAATTCAAACATGGCAACAGCCTGTCAGGGCTCCCAGCGCTGTGAGGGCTGTAACCCAACCTGAGGTGTTCCCAGCTGACAGCCACAAATCCCAGTGATACATCAAGGGTACGTGTGGGTACGGGGGTGCTCCCCAGTTCAGCATGAACAGGTGGGGGGAGATGAGCAGGCAATGCCTGCTCTAGGGCTCAAGCACCATGGAAAATGAATGTGCTTACCCTCACACACCCACCTTGTTCAGAGCCACCCAACCCCCCCACCCCTGACCCTCCCCCCACCTCTTTACCTAAGCAGCTTCTGAGGGCCTGGAATGGCCTCTATCCACTGTAGCCCCACCCCACACCTGGGGAGTCTCCCAAACTGTTCAGCAGCTTCCACCCCCAGGCACCCCCTTCTCTAGCCTGAGCTTGACAACACCTCCACCTGAGAAGCCTTCTCTGCCTCAAAGACTTGAAAGGCCCCACCTAACGGAGCAGTGGGACCAGGAGGTGGCTGGTACCTGTACCTGGGGCTGGACTCCATAAGCGAGGAAAGGCCCTGGGTGGTGGGCCTGGTCTGAAACGAGTCTTTATTGCTTGTACCGTACAAATAAGAGGAACAGGGAAGGGACGGTGGGGAAGAGAACTATCAGATAAATGACATACACACACAAAAAGGAAGAGACCTCCTACCCTCCCCAAACCAACCCCATCCCACCCCAGATGTCTCTCTGTGAACTACCTACAGGAGGGGGGGTGGGGCTATCAAAACCATAAAAACTACATTCCAAATACCCAGAGATGTTGGTGGGAAGGGCGGGGGGGGGCAACAGGGCAGCAAATGGACCTCAGGTGTGGCTCCCTGGCTAGGCCAGCACCCCTCCCCCGGGGATGAAAGGCTGGGGTCAGGGCCAGAGACCCAAGCCCACACATGCCACACACACTTGAGGCCTGGACATGCCATCACACACACATACCCAACACACGTACGTACACACACACACCCTGGGCGCTGTCTCAGATGCACAAAGACGCCCACACACAGTCCAAGGCACACACGCACACAAGTGCCCACAGCACCGACACATTCACCTTAAGGCTGCAGAACCTGGGGCTGGGAAAGGGGAAGGGGGAAGGGGCCTGAAGCCTCTCTCTGCAGAGGTCCCCACCCAATATGTCCCAGAGACACCCATCCCCGCCCCCTCTTCAACCCAAGTCCTCAGGGCCCAATACTATCTCGGTGCAAGATGTGAAACAGCCAAGGCTGGCGCCCCTGGGCCCCAGGCAGAGAGAAGGGGCTATCCCAGCCCCCATCCTGGGAGGGACCTGGGCCAGGCCCAAGGCCCAGCAGGTGGTATGGCTAGCTGAAAGGAAGCCGTGGTAAGGCACGGGGCTGGGGGACGGGAACGCTAGCCCCCGAAATGTTCCTCCTGCCTTGTCTGCATGGTCAGGAGAGCAGCATGGGGCACAGGAAGGCAGAGCCCATCCCCTTGGCCCCTTGGAGTTCCCCACCAGGTAACTGACCCCAGCCTCATGAGGGAGCTCCAGACCTCAGTTCCCATAGCTCCCAAAGGCCCCGCCTGGCCCTGGACATTATTGCTTTTCGGCCCCTGTGTGAGGAGGGGGCTGGACTGTCCCCTTGCCAGGCCACCTGGAGCCTGATGACAGGCATGGAAGGAGCCCGAGGTGCTGTCCAGTCTCTGGGGGCGGCACAGTGCAGAAGCAGGCAGCTGTGGGCACCTGGTTGGAAATTCAGGCAGGCCCCCAACTCCACTTTTGCTCCCCACTGGGGCTTGTTGATTAAAAACCAAAATCTTCCCAACTGCCCGGAGGCCTGGTCCTGGGGCAGGCCGGGGAGTCTCCCCAGTCCTGATCTGGGCACAAAGGTGAGAGCAGGACCGGACTCTGGAGGCAGGGCCGCTGGGTCCGCTGAGGGGAGTTTGGCAGAGGACTGAAGAAAAGAACTGGAAATGGGGTTGCAGGGATGAGGGGAGGAGATGCAAACAAAAAAGGCAAAATAAAAAGTTAAAAAAAAAAAAAAAAGGACAAAGTCCCCTGGCGGTGATGGCAGCCATGAGTGTCCCGTGGTAGTGGCGGCGGGCGGGTGGGCATCGCTGCTCACTCCCGGATGCTGGCCGAGTAGGAGAACTGGGGGAAGTGCGTCCGCTGGTCCAGGTCCAGTGAGCCCAAGCTGTCATCTGCAGGCGCGGAGGGGTGGGTTGGGGGAGGCGGGACTGCAGAGGACCCAGCACCCTGCCCAGGCTCCCAGGGTGGGGTGGGGGTAGCAGAGGGGAACCATGCCCCTCTGGCCCGGTTCCTGGCCTCCCTGGCCACCACTCCCACCCCCAGCCATCTTTCCTCCACCTGCAGCCAAGGGTCTTTCTAAAGACCTGATGCACCCCGGTCCCTCCCATGCACAGAGTGCTCCCCTGGCTCCCCACACAGCTCTCCCCACGCCCCCCTCCTGCTCTGGCCTCATGCCCTCTCCCCTCCCCACAAACTCCCGGCTGCTGCAATGTTCCCCCTCCTAGGCATCCACATGCCATTCCTTCCGCCAGGACTGAGCCTCAGCTGCCGTGTCGCCATGTCTCCCTCTCCAGAAAGCTCTCCCTGACCTGCAGGCCTGGTCAGGTATTTCCTCTGGGAGTCCCCAGTGCCTGTCATATACGTAGCCCTGGCCATTTTGGGCTGTCCCCGCACCTGGACTGGGCAGGGCCCAGGACTGTGTCCATCACTGCTGTGTCTCCGGCAGAACCCAGCACTGACGGGTGAGGGTAAGAACTCAATAGCTACCGAGTCCACAAACTAACCCAGCTCCAAAGACCCGGGCGGGAGGGAACTGCAACTACAGACTTGCCACCTCAGCACCGACAACTCCCCAAGCACCTCCTGCCCGGACTTCTGCCTGGGGCTCTGGAATGTGCTGTACCCAATGGCTTTTGGTGACCATCGCTGGGTCCGCAGATGACTAACAGCAAAAGCCCTGCGAGCTTAACTGGGTCAAGGGCAGACCCCCCTCCATGCCCCACCAGGCCCATGGGGCTCAGGGCCTCAGACACTCACAGCGGTCCGGGGGGGTGATCGTGATGGACTGGGCAGTGAACTCGTCGTCGAAGTACCTCGTGTCGACCTCAGACGTGACCTGAGGTTTGAAGGGTGGCGGGAGCTGTGGAGGAGAGGAACCCAGGCTCAGGACCCCGAGAACAGGAGGCTTTGGCCAAGGCCACCTCCCGGGGCCAGGCTCCTCCTGGGAGTAGGTGGGTGGCGGCACTCACCTTCCTCTGCACCACGTCCTGCCAGTTGACGCTCAGGAAGAACCTGTGCTCCATGACCTCCTTGGCATCACTGGGCCCCCCGCCGAGCCTGGGCAGAGATGGCCGTGAGCACCCGCCTCCCGGGGCAGCCAGTTCAGGAGACACTCTCAGTGTGGGCCTGGGCCGTGCATGCCCTGAATGGCCTTTAGTGCCCGTCCTGGCCACAGACCAACGCCTCACAGAGGAGAATGAGGCGGGGGGGGGGGGCGGGGGGCACAGCGCCCAGGGTCAGAGCCGGGACCGCAACCTGGCCTCCAGGCTACAACCTGAACTGAGAGGGCAGACGGCCACCTTACATTCTGGCTCTGCCACACAGGACTGTGCCACCCTAGGCCAGGACAGGGCTGCCCTGTTCCTCAGTGTCCCTGTTAAGCAAGATAATGTGGACAGAGAACTAAGGACGGGCCTGGCCCCAGGGAGCACTCCCTAAGTGCCAGCTGTGGGGACCACACACTAACTACATCCCTTGGCAGGTGTGCCTGTGGGCATGGCTCCCCCAGGCCGCAGGGACAGTGGCAGCAGGCAGCGCAGGGCAGGGCAGGCGCCAGCCCTCACCTCTGCTTGGGGTCCTTCTTAAGCAGCCCAGCAAGCAGGGATTTGGCCTCCGGGCTGAGTGTGCGAGGGAAGCGGATCTCCTCCATGAGGATGAGCTCGAAGAGGCGCTCGTGGTCCTGGTTGTAGAAGGGCAGGCGGCCGCACATCATCTCATACATGACCACACCCAGCCCCCACCAGTCCACGGCCCGGCCGTAGTCGTTGTCCTCCAGCACCTGGCAGGAAGGGGCAATGAGGGGCCAGGCCCACACCCCGGGGCCCCGAGGCTGACAGGCCCGGTAGCTGACAGGCCCGGTAGGGACAAGGCCCCGCCTGGGGCTAGGGAGGGCAGTCTAAGGAACCGGAGCCTGGCCCTCAGAGCATCTGGGCCGGGGAAACACCATCCCAGGGCCCCGCCTCCCTCCGCGTCACAGCCCCAGACACCTCAGGCGCCAGATACTCGGGGGTCCCGCAGAAGGTTTTCATGGTGGCCCCATCACTGATGCCCTCTTTGCACAGGCCAAAGTCGGTGATCTTGATGTGGCCATCTTTGTCCAGCATGAGGTTTTCCAGCTGTAGGAGAAGTCCATGTATCAGGGACCTGCTCTCCCACAGCTTCCTGCCACCTCCCTAAAACCCCGTATGGCAGCCAGCCCTGTCCTGGAGGGGCCTGTGGCCTGCGATGGCAGCTGTCAGACCAGGGGCTCCAGCCTGAGCCACGGGGTACACCCCAGCACACACTGAAGCCCTCGCTCTCTGAGGCTGCATCACCTCCCCAGGCCTCAGCCACCCCTGGGGAAGCTGAACAAAGGGCAGGGAAGAGAGGGATGGCGCCCGGTCCTGCCCCAACCTGCGTCCTACTGTGGGCTGGTCTTCAACTTCGGATGTGAGGGCTATTACCTCCCTTTCTCCTACTTTTTCCTAAACTTCACACCAATGGACCATTTAGGGAGCCTCTGTATAACCTCCCCCAGGTCAAGAAAGAACATTTCCAGGCCCTTAGACTCCCCCATGTTCCCTTTCCCTGTTAGTGACTACCCCTCTGCTCCAGACAGAGAAGTAACTTTACTTTCTCGCTCTTTTTTGCAGCCCCCTCCCCACCCCCACATACACCTGTAAATACCACAGGTTTGTCCTGCCTGTGGCTTTTCGCTTCAACATCAGTCTGGGAGATTCGTCCACACTGTTGCCTGTGGCTGGAGTTTGTTCTCTTCAACGGCTGTGCAGAGTCCCAGTGTGTGAACACACCATGTGGATTTTATCTACTCTCTGACAGCAGATACTTGGGCCACTCCCAGTCTGGGTCAGTGTGGACAGTGCTGCTAGGAGGGTGTGCCCAACTTTCAGGTGCACACAGATACCTGTTCCTGGGGTGCACATGCCTAGGGCACAGTGGCTGGCTTGCTGTGTACACACATGGCCAGTGCTGGTGGATTCTGCAAACTGTCTTCTAAAGTGCCTGTGCCAATCACACCCTCTGCTGCACAGGAGCACACGCTCACAAGAGGCTTAGAAGGGACCTCACGCTAGGCTGCTCGCTGTGGGACACCACCTGGGCCGGAGCAGGAGGGCTCGAGCCCCAGAGGGAGCTGAGCACAGGCACATGAACAAACCCTCCCTGGAGGGGGCAGCTCAGCTCCCTGGTGTGCATCCTGTGGGTATGCCATGGGCCAGCCTAGGCCCTCGCCAGGAGGCGATGGCGCGCTCACCTTGATGTCGCGGTACACCACGTCCCTCGAGTGCAGGTACTCAAGGGCCGAGACGATCTCTGCGCCATAGAAGCGGGCCCGCTCCTCTGTGAAGACACGCTCCCGGGACAGGTGGAAGAACAGCTGTCGGCAGAGGGAAGGAGGGGACATCAGGCTCCTGGCCCAGAGGAGGAAAGACAGACCCTGCCTGGAGGCCCAGTGACAACATCACACCTACTCCATGAACCAGCAAGTGACAGCAAGAAGGACCAACTGAGAAGAGTCCTGTGAAGGACTGACAGCAGGCACCAAGGTGGGAGAGAGCAAAAGGGGGCGGCGGGAAGGGGGAGTGACTGAGGGAGTGACAGCAGGAAGCAGAGGAGCACAAGTCACAAGCAAGTGACAACAGCTGTGACAGGCGGGACAGACGAAGCCCACAGTCATGAGCCAGTGAGTTACATCTGCGTGAGAGAGGATGAGGGATGCAGAGCCGGGGACACCGAGGGCTGACTGCTCCCTGTCAGGAGGACGTGGGGAAAGCAGAGCACCGGCAGCTCTTGACCTGCACATGCTTTCTTTGCAGGCCATCCTTCGAGAACATCCTCTGCAGCGCGGTCATCCGACCACCCTGAGCCCTCTGCACACCTCACTGGACCTCAGCTCGTGCCCGCCCACCACTTAGTAGCTATGCGAACCTGGGCAGCCACCTAAGTTCCCTCAGCCTGTTGCCCCACCTGCAAAATGGAGAAGATGCCTGCCTCAAGGGGCGGAGGGTGGGACGAGTAGACCCCAGACCCCGGTCAGTCTGCCTCCATCTCACTGCCTCCACATTCGGGAACGAGACACCCCGAAAGCCAGGCGGAAGACAGTGTGACTCACCTCCCCACCATTGGCGTACTCCATCACAAAGCACAGGCGGTCGTGGGTCTGGAAGGCATACTTCAGCGCCTGCGGGAAAGGAAGGCAGCCTGGGCACTGCTGATTCTGCCTAGATGCTCCCCACCCTGGCCTGGCCGTGGGAATCCAGCAGCCAGGGTTCAAACCTTAGCTTCACCTTTTGGGGTGTGTGAGCGGGCTCGTGGCTCCCCAGGCTGGGAGCGGGTCACCGCGCTGAGCATACTGTCCTCTGACTGCCACTAAGTCCCAGGAAGCACAGCCGGGGAGGAACTAAGTTCTGAGTGACCAGAGCCGCTGCACGTCTCTTCTTCCTACCGCTGCACTCAACTCTGGCGCACGCACCGCACGCACACACACGAGGTTTGCTGGCGGGAAGCTGGGGCTGACCCCAAAGACAGCTTGCACAGCGGTCTGCTGACACGGTGCAGTTCTTAACTGTGCTCTGAGGAGTCCCACAGAGGGTTCCTCAGAGCCCTGCGCTGGCCCTCTGCTCACAGCAGCTCCACTGCCCCGCCCCCCACATGGAAGTGCCTCGTAGGGTTTCATCTGAACAAGCATGCTGGCTTATGAACAGATCCCCTGGAGCCACTGAGATGAAGAAACACCCTCTAAGCCCTCCTGAGCCTGGACCATTTAACTGACAGCCGCAGCCCAAAGAGGTGTCTGCTGTCTACGGTGACAGGCAGCACAATGACACATCGGCTTCTAGGATTACATTTGTAAAATAAAAACAAAAAATAATATTCCCACTTTGACCAGCTGCGTTAAGTACCTTGAACTCCTAACGACAGCATGCTCCCCTGGGCCACCCTGTACTGTAATTTCACTGGTTGGCTGGGGGGCTGACATGAAGCCACTATCTATGAAGAAGCCGTCATCCCTGGGGTTTTGGTTCAGGCCACCTGGGGAGCCCAGCAACACCTGGCCCTGGCCATCGGGCTGACACTAAGTCTGTGCTTCATAGTAGCAGGTTGGGCTCCTTCCCTGAGCTCTGGCCAAAGTGGCTGGCCTGGAGGACCCCCCACGGCGCATGGGCTGAGGGGAATGCCACTCACGGTGAGGAACGGGTGCCTGGTGTTCTGGAGGACCCGGCTCTCAGTGACCGTGTGGGCAACTTCATCCTGCAAACACAGGCCAGGGGAGGGGCTAGTGGGTGACAGCACACCTGCCCCGCCACCTGAGGGATGGGACAACTGGTGAAAGGCAATTCCATTCCTAGCAGATATGCAGAGAGAGAGAATGGCAGGACAGCACATAACTACCCACAAACCCTAACAAAATAAGGACCCCAGCAATGACATTCAGTGGCTCACTCTCAAAACCACAAGGTGAAAAGGTGATGGGGACTTACAATGACGACATCAGGCTGTCACCTCCCAAACCCACAGGCCAACTTTAACATCCCTAAGAGGGAACTAGCAGAAATCATGAGGCCCCTGAAGTGATGCCACAGGCCATGCGAATCACCACCCAGAATCCAGTGTTCTTGCTGGAAGAAGCAGCTGACTCTAGAACCAGATTCCAGGATGTGGAGCAGCAGTTCTGTGTCTGGTCCCCACATGGGCAGCATCACTGTCGTCTGGAAACTTGGGGAAAAGCAGATCCTCGGGCCCACCAGGTAGGAAGGTGGGCCCAGCAGCGGCTCCATAGGCCCTCGAGCTGACTCCAGCACGGGCTGGACTTCAGGATCTGAGCGCACTGCCATCACCCGAGAGGTGCTGACAACCCTGAACCACCTGCAGGCCTGGACACTGGCTCTCTCCCAGGGCAAGCCCATCCCCCGAGGGCATGTGGGGATAAGGTCTGAAGACATTTTCTGACTGTCAGAACTCAGGGGAGAAAGGGGGAAAGGCGATACTGCTTTAGGGGGGTGGAGACAGGACGCTGCCACACACCCACAGTGCACAGCACCCCCTGCATCAGAGAGCAACCTAGCCTGAACGTCAGCAGTGCTGAGGCTGAGAGGCCCTGCTCTGGACCACTGACACTGGGACTGCTCACTTGGTGGGTATGTTCACAGTGCCACAATAGCAGTCTCTAAAGTCTTCACCTGTTAAAGGTGCCTGTCCACGCACGTACGGATAAATCACACGCTGTCTCAGATATGCCTCACAATACTCCAGAAGAAAGGGGGAGAGCAGAGCTAATGAAACAAAACTGGCCAAATGTGGATAATTGCTGATGCTGGATGATGGTTACACAGGAGTCCATTCTATTTATTTTTCTTTAAAAATTGTTTTTTTGTGTTAGGAATTTTAAAAACTTAAAGTAAAAAAAAAAAAAAAGGAACAGAATCCCATCCCTGGCCCGGCCTCCTACTGAGACACCCCGAGCCGAGCCCCCACCCTCAGGGCCTGCAGCAGGCCCCGTAAGACTCTCTCAGCCCCTCCCCAGGCACCCATGGGGGCTCTGGGCACGCGCAGGACCGAGCACAGGGCTATGGGTTTGGTGGGGAAACGAGATGGTGGCAGTGGCCCGGCCCCATGCACGTCCGCCCCACCTCCCGAGGCAGCCTGGGGAGCACCCACCTTGGCGATGATCACCTCCTTCCGCAGGATCTTCATGGCATAGTAGCGGCCGGTGGCCTTCTCCCGCACCAGGATGACTTTGCCAAAGGTGCCCTTGCCGAGGAGCTTGAGATAGTCAAAGTCATTCATGGTCTGCCGGGGGGGAGGGGGCAGAGCCATCAGCGCAGTTTGGCGCATGGCCCGTGGGAGAAAATTTTCACAAAGAAAAAGGAAAATCAAAGGACACTGCTGCAAAAGTGCTCCAGTACGAACAGGAAGAGAGGCTCCGGGCAGCCACTGCAGGCTCTGAACTGGCCTTCGGACCAAGGCTCTCCCGGACATGAGGCCCTGGGAGGGCTCCAGGGTGGGGGTGCACGGATGCTGATGACCTCTCAGGAGGAGCTGGGCACGAGCGGCCCCGGGACATCCGCACTGAGATCACCCATGCTACGGGGGAGGCAGGCAGGGCTGAGCCCTGCACATTCTCCACAGAAATCAAGGGTGGCAGGGCCAACGTTGTGGGGGAGGGGTGCTCACAGACTGGCAGTGCTGCCCCCGCCCCCAGAGCACTTACCACCTTGGCCCGTGCCTTGCTAACTGACACTTCCATCTCCTCAGCCGCCGAAGAGTCACTAGGGGAGCCACACTTGTAGTCCATGGGGTCCTCACCCAGGCCCCGCTGCTTGAGGCTGTTAGCGACCATCTGGATGGCCTGTATCCACTCCTCCCTGTGTGGGGACAGGTCAGGGGAGCCATGAGACCTGGGCAGGAAGGGCTGAGCCCCCCCACCCGCCACGTCCAAAAACCTTTGGCACTTTGGTAAGATCTGTGTGCACGGGGGAGAGCTGATGGGACTAAACGGAAATTTTACAGGCCCCCGGGTAGGAGAGGGCAAGAGTGGAATAAGGACAGAGACTGTCTATGGCCCAGGAGGGGCCACTTGAAGTCAGGCAGCAATTAAATGATCAAAGCGGGGAGACCCCCTTTCTTCTCAGCTCCTTGGAAACGAGCTGCCACCCTGAGCCTTGAACGAGGGAGACACAAGGCTTCTCTGAATTCCTCCAGAACAAACAACAAGCTCAAGTGTACAAGTGACCACCATTTTGTTAAAGAAAACCAAGATAAAAAGGAAGCACTCATTAGCCAGGGTAGCTGAAGATCTTCAAAGGCAAGATCCGCAGACATGTCTGCCTAGAGGGGCTGTCTGCTGGGTTGACGGGTCAGGGACAGATGTTCCCAGTGGGGAGGGGTGTGGAGGAGAAGGTGGCGGACAGGGAAGCAGGTCCCAGGAAAAGAAGACTGGTTTAAGAACAATAAACTAGTCTGTCACTTGTGATTTAAAATTTGCTGCGGAAGAATTTGCTTCTGATATTTGCAAACTGTTCTGTCTGGAGAGAGAGAAAAGTAAGTAAAAGCGACCAGAGACCAAGAAGAAAAAAACATGAGGCTGGATGATATGAACTGTCCATATCCCCCATTTTTGGTCCATCCCGCAATTTTTTAGGTGGTCCAGCACAATATCTGTTGAGCCCCCTGTGGATTTTGCTTATGTCTACAAAGTAGCCACATGAACAGTGGAGAAAGGAAACATTTGCTAGGAATAAGAAAATTCAGAGAGTGCGAGCAGGCAACCCCCCAAATCACCACGACAATGAGCACAGAATCTTCCAGAATCCCCCTGCAGCCCCAGGCAGGAGGTGTGAACTGTTCTGCACTCCTGAGGCCCTGCCCAAGGTCATGTAAGGAGCAAGTGGCTGGGCTGAGATTCCAAGGTGGAGCCCGGGCCAGCCTTCGGCGCCGCAGGCCTTGAGCCCCTATTTCCACCTACACCACACAGCACTGCAGCTGACCCTGGACCAGTGCAGGTGTGAGGAGCGCTGACCCCTGCACAGCTGGAAATCCCGGTATTAACTTTTAACTCCCCCAAAACTTAACTACTAATAACCTATTACTGACCAGAGACCTTACTGATAACATAATCAGTTAAATCCTACTCTGTTTGCTATATGTACTATATACTATATTCTCACAACAAAGTAAGCCAGAGAAAAGAAAATGTTATTAAGAAAATCATAAGGAAAATAAAACACATTTACGGTATTTATTGAAAAAAATTCCATGTAAATGTGGACCCATGCAGCTCCAACCTATGCTGTTCAAGGGTCCACACACTTCTAAGATCCACCCGTCCCACGACACATGTCCTGATTTAGCAGGGCACTGCTTTTTCATAATATTATATAAAACACTGGTGTGTCTTCAGGTGACGGCACCTCGGACTCAGGAAACACGGCAGCAACACTGCGCTCACAGGGCGCTGTGAGGTCGAGAGGGCGCACGCGGCAGCGGAGAGAAAGAACAAGGCAGACCGGTGTGCAGCTGGGAATGACCTGAGACATCCTACATGAAACAGGGGAGGGGCAGAGCAGAGCACAGTGTCACCCTATCAGAGTTAGAAACAAAAGGGACTGGACCTGGCGCGCGCACACTCACAGAAGCACAAACACCTCTGAAATTGATGGTCTTGACCCAGGGCCCTGGTGGCCTCCAGGGCGAGGACTGGGACACAGGGACAAAGAACAGTCTCACCCCCGTCCTCCAACAGCACACACGGCACTCACCCTTCCGCCTGCACTACAGGTGGGGAGCACACCAAGGCCGGCGCACACCCCGACGAAGTACACGGAGGCCCGGAGCACACCTATGCAGGGCAGCACTGGCTTCTCTCTCTGACCCAATGCCTCAGGCGGGCGTTTCTCAAGTAGTTCTACCCTATGCCCTCTTTGGAACCAGTTACAATGTGAATCCCCGTGCCTACAGTAATATGCATGTATCTTTAAAAAGTGAGGGTAGGGGCACATTTGATTTACTCTGCCAGATTATAACTGTCCTCTTAGAAAGTTAAAAACGCTGATGCTGGGTATCAGACCATGGATTAGAAAACATCACCAATCCACTAAGAGACACACTGACATATTAAAACGGAAAGTATGTACATGTCTCGCACAGAGACTGTCACGGGAGAAACAGCAAGCTGCAGACTAAGGTGCCCAGCGTGCTCTCGTCAGCGGCAGCCTGAAGAAGAAAGTGACGGTGGGTCCGCACCGCAGGACCTCTGGAAGCAGTTCCGAGGGGCTCCTCTGGGGCAGCCTCTCTGGGACGCGGTTTCCGCCCGGGAGCACGGGCTCCAGGCCCACACCAGCTGGAGCTCAAATGGCACCTGTGCCACCCGGGCAAGCTTACCCCTCAGTCCACCACCCTCCGTTGTGGGCTGGGGACAGTGAGACACTGATAAGCGGACGTGGGCGAAGCACTGCATATATGGAAAGTGCTCAACTCGAGGAAGATGTTAACGACACTGGATGGGGCCTCGGCTCATCCTGTCCACCTTGACTCAGGTGCCCAGTCGCACAGGGACCTGCAGAACTCAGCAGGATGCAGGAGGCTGGATGGGGGTGGCCGGGGCTCTCCCAGTGCCTGACAAGCTCCCAACGCTGTTCCAACTGGACTGAGGCTGCAGGGCTGCAGCACTCAGAGAAAAGCAAGGGCCTCGGTCCAGGATACTCCTTAAGGGTTTGCAACACAGTGTCTGGGGCAGAGGGGAACCCCCACCCACAGCTGGGGCTGATGTGCCTTCCACACCCCAAAGGGGAGCCCCCAGGGGAACCAACCTCCTTCCCCCCAAGAGATACAACCAGAACAGTACCGGCTCCACAGACACCTCCTTATTCTGTCTCCTTAAGAGCAGGGAGGAGGTCTGGGCGTGTTTCTGGCGTGGAAACTGAGGGGCAGTCACCTGTGAAGGCCGCATAGCCAGGATGCGGTGGAGCCACCCCGCTCCTAGCACCCGCCACCAGTCCCCGGTGAGAGCTACAGCTTCCTTCCCAGATGAGGCCCGGAGGGATGAGGCAGGGTGTGCTCCCGAGGGCTCAGGGAGAAGGGAACACCGCGCCACAGCCCAGGGACTGAGTGAAGGAAAGCTGCCCCCAAGAGTGGACCCCCCCACACTGAACAGCAACACAAGCCCGTCACTTGCAGAGCGCTGTTTCTCTAACCCCTTTGGGTCTTACACCCAAAGCAGCATTTTAAAATTCCTAAGAGGACAGTTTATCTCATGTAAAGTGACCAGACACTTTAGGTGAGGTAACCCCATGAGGCCTCCTGACAACCCTATGAAGTAAGCAGTTATTTACCTCCTTTGACAAAGAAGGAGGGTGACAGAGAGGCGGACACGTGCCTAGTTACATGGCCCACAAGCAGAGGCCCAGGGACCCAGGTGCCCCTACAGCCCCCAAAGCACTTCACCCCTCAGAGCAACTTCCAGGAGCCTTCTTATCCTTCCCCTGGGCTCCGAGGCTAGGAAGGCACATTTGATGGAGCCATGCTCCCTCATGTAGTCCCAGGCCAAGCGTGGCACGGGCTTGGAAGCCGGGAGCTGGGGCCCAGAGCTCAGCTCTGCTCTGCAAGCCAGCTGTGAGGGGACCCAAGTGGCCTTGCATCTCCAGCCTCTATCTGCCTCCCACATACACTGGGCATCCATCGTCCAGTGGCTAAGCGCACAGACTCTGAGGCTGGATGGCCTGGCGTGACTCTTAGCTCTGTCTCTCCTGGAGGTAACACTGGACAGGTGATTTAACTTTCCTGTGTCTCAGTTGGCTGCCACGTAGAGCAGGGACCAGAGAGCAGTATAAGGATGAAACGCAACCCCAGACATAAAGCACTTAGGGCAGTGCCTGGCATAGTGAGCACATCAACGGGTGGCTGTGAGAATTCGCCCCACCAGCCAGTCAGCCAGCCTGAATGCCGTCTGCGCACCCGGCCTGGTTCTGGGCACTCAGAGGCTGCGGGAGGAAACCAGCCCCATGGAGCTCCTAGCTTAATGGAGAAGATAAGGGGGTAAAGTTTCCAAGGCAGGGACTGGAGCGGGAAGCCCCTTCTCAGAGGGTGGTCTGGGAAGGTCTCTCCAAGGAGGTGTCATGTAAGCCAGGACTTGACAGATGTCCCTGGAACATGGACTATCCCCAGCGTCCAGAATAGGCACTTGGCACATGGCTGTGAAATGAAATGGAGGGAAGGGGGCAGCCATGCAAAGTGCTGGGAGGGAAGGAACTGGGTGAGCGAAGAGCGTGGCGAAGGCCCTGAGCAGGAGGGAGCCTGGGTGTCTGCAGAAGGCCCAGCAGGGGCACTGGAGCTGAATCCGGGAGAGAGGGGAATGGAGGGGGTGAGGGTAGGAGGGAGGACAGGCCCAGACCACAGGGGACTGCATGTCCCACTGTGTTAGGGATTTACAGCTTAACATGGAAAGTCACTGAAGGGTTTATGAAGGGGTGAGGAGATCGATTTTTGTTTTAACTCAGCAGCTGCTGTGTGGGGCACGAACTGGGGGCAGTGAGAGGGGGCACGAAGAGACTATGGCAGTTCTCTGGGCAAGCGGTGCTGGTGGCAGAGGAGATGGAGGAGAGAAAAGGAGCCAACACACAGGACTCCACGGGGCACCTGGGCAGGGCTTTCACATTTACTGCCCCCTTTGTTCCGTATGACAGTAGGGAGCTGAGCCCCACTGCGCAAGCGGCACGGTGCTGATCTGACTCCAGATCCTGGGCCCCAGCCCCGAGGTGCCCTGCTGAGCAGGACTAAACACATCCAGGAGGGAAGCCCAGTAAACCAGAGACGGCAGGGCTGTCCTCAGCACAGCTTCAGGAGTAACAAGTGGCTGTTGGTCTGATGGCAGACAAGGGACTTCTCTCCCTAACCAGGGCCGTCCTAGAGGGAGGGGTGTTGACAGCCAGAGGGCGCCTGCGCTTCCACTCTGCACACAGACACCCTCGGATGGCTGAGCTGGTCGGTACAGACCCAGCCGTACCTGGCGGGGAGAACTCAGACCCTTCAGATCTCTTTTCCTCTGCAACTCCCCGTGCCTCCGTCTCGCTTCGTCACCACCCTTGTTTGACAGGTGGGGAGCTACGTCCTAGAAATGTCCCGAGGGTAAAGTGCATTAGTACATGTAAAAACCTTAGAACAGGGTCTGGCCAACAGAGAAGTAGTTTCAGTTATTCTTTTATTCATTCAACAAACATTTACTGAACATCTTTTTATGTTCGCAGCACATATAAACAGAAAATGTGGCCCAGGCCCGGTAGCTCAGTTGGTTAGAGCATTGTCCTGTTAAGCCAAGGTTGTGGGTTTGATCTTAGGTCAGGGCACATACAAGAATCTAAGTGGAACAACAAGTCGATGTCTGTCTGCCTGTCTGTCTGTCCCAAATCAATAAATAAAAATTAAAAAAAAGAAATATCACATCTGGTAGACAGATGCTATGAAGAAAAATTAAGCAGGGTAAGGGTCAGGGAAACATGGGGGGAGAACAGAACACTCTGAGAAGGTGACATTTGAGCACAGACCTCATGAAGTTAGGGGGAGAGAGAACAATAACGTCTGGGAGAAAAAGATGCCAAGCAAAGGGAACAGCAAGTACAGAGGTCCTAAGGCAGAAAGCGTGTGTGGCGTGTGTAAGGACAGCAAGGAGACCAGTGTGGCTAAAGCGAGGGAACTGGTGGTGGGAAGTGATGCTGAAGGGGGGCCAGACCCTGTGGGACGCTGCAGAACATGCCACTGGCTTTGGAGCATGGCACTTACTTCAGGAGCGACTAAAAGCCCCTGAGAGTCCTAGGCAGAGAAATTACATTGCAAGACTTACATGACAAAGATCACACTAGAGGACTTCCGGTCAAGACGGAGGTGTACAAAGACACACTTCGCCTCCTTGCACAACTGTAAGAAGGATTACAACTAACCTCAAAATAAAAAACACCCAGAACTTCCAGAAAATTGAACTGTACGACAACCAAGGATTTAAAGAAGACATATTCAACCGGACGGGAAGCAGGGGTGGAGAGGACATGGTGTGGCAGCAGGGCGAGGCGCTGGGGAGCAGGTGGCCACAGCCAGCGGAACAGGCACTCTCATACCAGGGATGCCTGGGGAGCGAGCCTAACTCCTGGCTATAAAAACCAGTGGGGTTTGGGGAGGAAGAAGAAACTGCCAGTTTCTCAGGAAAGTCTATTTAAAGGGTCTGCAGGGTCCTAGAACATGTGCAAGGCCACCCACTCTGGGAATCACCACCAGGGCAACAGTAGAGGGGCGCCATTGCACAGGTGACTGGAAGCGGGGTGAGTGCTGAATAAACCTCCGGCAGTCAAGCAGTAGCATTGCCCGCTCTCTGAGCCCTCCCACACCCCCACAAAGCCACAGAACTGTAAAGCAGGCTGCCCCCGCCCTGGCGATTACTGAGGCTCCACCCCATACAACGTCATAACAGGTGCCAAGATAGCGAGTCAAAACAGCTCTACCTAATATACAGAAGCAAACACAGGGAGGCTGCCAAATTGAGGAGACAAAGAAATATGGCCCAAATGAAAGAACAACACCCCAGTAAAAGAACTAAGAGAAAGGGAAATAGCCAACCTATCAGATGCAGAGTTTAAGATACTGGTGATAAAGATACTCAGAGAACTCACTGAGTACCACAAAAGCCTAAGGGAGAAATGAAGGCTACACTAAGTGAAATAAAGAAAAACCCACAGGGAACCAACAGTGAAGGGAAGGAAGCTAGGGACTCAAATCAATGAACTGGAACATAAGGAAGAAATAAACATTCAACCAGGACAGAATGAAGAAACAAGAATTCAAAAAAATGAGTAGAGAATAAGAAGACTCTGGGACATTTCCAAATATACCAATGTCCAAATCATAGGGATGTCAGAAGAAGAGAAAGAGCAAGAAAGTGAAACCTTATTTGAAAAAACAGTGGAAGAAAATTTCCCTAATTTTGCGAAGAAAATAGACATACAAGCCCAGGAAGCACAGAGTCCCAAACAAATTGGACCCAAAGAGGACCACACCAAGGCACATTATAATTGAATTGCCAAAGGTTAAAGATAAGGAGAGAATCTTAAAAGCAGCAAGAGAAAAGGAGACAGTTACCTACAAAGGAGTGCCCATCAGACTGTCAGCTGATTTCTCAAAAGAAATCTTACAGGCAAGAAGGGGCTGGAAAGAAGTATTCAAAGTCATGAAAAGCAAGGACCTACAACCTAGATTACTCTATCCAGGAAAGCTTTCATTTAGAATGGAAGGGCAGATAAAGTACTTCCCAGATAAGGTCAAGTTCAAGTAGTTTATCATCACCAAGCCCTTATTATATGAAATTTTAAAGGGATTTAAGAAAAAGATTAAAACAATGAACAGTAAAAAGACAACAAACTCACAACTATCAACAACTGAATCTAAAAAACAAAAACAAAAACAAACTAAGCAAACAATGAGAACAAGAACAGAACCATAGGTATGAAGATCATCTGAAGGGGAGGGAGGAGAATGAAGGAAAAGGTACAGGGAATAAGAAGCATACATGGTAGGTAGAAGATAGACAGGGGGAGGTTAAGAATAGTGTAGGAAATGGAGAAGCTAAAGAACTTATATGCAGGACCCTTGGACATGAACTAAGTGGGGGTGGGGGATGCTGGAGGGAAGGTGGGTACCGGGCAGATGGGGGCAAAGGGGGAATAATTGGGACAACTGTAATAGCATAATCAATAAAACATACTTAAAAAAAGACCACACTAATTAATACACTATTAAGCAGAGACCTGCCAAGACCAGCAGTTGGCAAACTTCTGTAAATGTGCAAACAGTAAAATATTTTAGGTTTTGCCGGCCACATGGTCTCTTATCACAACTACTCAACTCTGCCACGGGAGGGAAAAAGCAGCCACGGGTGTGGTTGTGGTCCAATAAAACTTTATTTACACAACAGGAGGCTGGGCTGTATTTGCCAACCCTGCTCCAGACCTAATTCCTGGTTTACAGGAAATATAGGCACAGAAGACCAAAGTAAACAGAGCCAAAAGGCAGTAATATGACACGTAGATAGTGTGGAACATTCTACAAGACAACTAGCCTGGCTAATAAAAAAAAATCAGTGTCACAGGGTGGAAGCAGTGGGCGGGGGCCGGGGGGTGGGGGACACACAGGGCTGACGCAGACTAAAACAGGCCACACAGACAAAATGCACCTTGAGTAAATGCTAATTTGCAAAACACCATTTTGAGAATAACTGGGGAAATTCAAGTATGGCATGGCTATGGGGAGGCCGTCACCAAATATATTTTATAAAGAATCACCTCAAATGTGATAATGGTACCATGATTCTACAGGAGAAGGTCCTTATTCTTAGGGGATGCCAGGGCCTGACTGGGGGATCCCAGTCTTAAGAAAGGGACTCTTCCCCACGCTGAAGGGCACAGCATCTTCCTACAATCAGAGGGGTCTCTTAACTAAGAAACACTTTGCCGGCTCCACACAGGTCCTTTTCCAGGCTCACACACTGTGCCAACTACTGCTGAGTCAAGGGCTTCCTGTTTGTCATCTCCCTGAACCTTTCAGAAACCCTGTGACAAACCCCAACTGATTCACCGCCTGCCAAGCCCCGTGGGGATCTCCATCTGGAGTCCAGGCCCTGGCTGAGCTCACCAGCTTCAAGGCTCTCCACCTCTCCCCTTCCAAGACCTCTGGCCCTTGATTCTTTGGTGACACAAAACACACTATGGTCCCTGGAATGACAAGCTGTGTCACCTCCAGCCCTCTACACATGCTGGTCCCTCTTTCCTACCTCTGTTGCCAACTCCTTCCACCTGTACTTCAAAACTCAGTCCAACGCCCAGGTCCTATGCACCTATTAGTCCTAATTGGCTTTTAGTGGCAGTGTCACCTCAGTTGACCCGAGATGGTAATTCTGCTCCCCTTGGTGGGGTGAGCATATTTTTAACCTGGGAAAGGTGTGCAACAATAATTACAATATAGATTGTGGTAACATGTCTTGTGATATTGTTTTGTGTATGCTCTAGAAATGCACTGTCCAAGAGGGCAGCCACTAGCCACATGTAGCTATTTAAATTTAAATTAATTAAATAAAAGAATCCCATCCCCTAGTTGCACTAACCACACTTCAAATGCTCAACAGGCATGCTCTTGGGCACTGCGAGTATGGAACATTTCTATCATGGCAGAACATTTTCTTGGATGGCATTGTTTTGGGGTTCTCCAGGGGGTCAGTTGAATTCTCACCCCATAGAAAAACTAAAAGACTATTTTTCAAAGAAAAGGGACAAAGTGAGGAAAAATATCTGCCACTCATTACAAAGTGCTAAGCTTCCTAATATATAAAGAGCTTTTGGAAATAAATAAGAAAAAGACTACCCAACAGAAAAATAGGCAAAGGATATGAACAGACGATCAGAAAGAGAAATTCACATGGCCCTTGAGCACATGAGAGGAACTCAAACTCACCCACAGAGGAAAGGGCAGTGAAAACCACCCTGGTGTGCCATTTCCCACCGATCGGATTGGTAAAACACCAAATGTCTGAAAACACAAAGCTGTGTGGACACTTTGACACGGCCTAACAGACACACTTGTCAACATCACAAACACACGTTCCCTGTGACCCAGCAGGCCGCCACCTAGTAATTCATCTCACAGATGCACCAGCACACATGTCAACGCGGCCCTGAACTGTGGCACTGCTCGGCACGGGCAAAGGCTGCAAGCAGCCCCAGCCACATCCATGAAGAACTGCGCTACAAGCCAGGGACACGTGCAGCCGTTCACAACAAAAATGCAGCAGCAGCAGCAGCCTGCTACAGATGGAAGCAGATTCTCCATGACGGGTTCAGTAAAAAAGCAAGTTCAGAACAGTCTGCATACGACGCTACCTTTCGTGTAAGAAGGAAAAACACGGGGTGTGAGGCTTGAACGGCTCTATCCGAGCAAGCCCACCCCCTCCGGACGAAGCTCTTGGAGGACACAGAAGAGCCGTGAACTTGGGGGTGGGGGTGCAGCAGAAGGGAGAGGGAAGCTTTCAAAAGACACCTTCCTTATACTGTTTGATTTTTGAACTAGGAGAACCTGTGTCATCTCTTCTGATTATTACACTGATCTTTTTAACGTTATTACACTGATCTTTTCAATGTCAAGCCTCTGGATGGCCTGCCTCAAAGTCAGTAGAGATGCTCATTAACTCTGCAGCTTCCTGACCCTCCACAGATCTCCAGACAATCAGAGGCCCTGAAGTGGCCCCAAGCTCCACCTTATTAACAAGCTCTGCCTGTGATTCCAATGCACCTTCCAGCACTCAGACTACAGGCGGTCTGCAGACCGAGAACCCCTGCTCCTCCCAGCTTCAGCTGGGGAGACCCCCACACACCCCAGAAGGGCTGGGATAGAAAACTGCTATGTGGGGGCCCAGGGTAACCCGTCCACCAGCACCACTTCCCCTCCCTAGGCCTAGCCACTCTCAAAGGGCAGCACACAGAGGCTCAGACTCGCCTCTCATCTGGAGAGTCTACATGGAAGGTCCTCTCGATGACTGTGGTCCACTGCAGGCAGCGTATGACAAACGTGTTGGGCCGTGGTCTCTCGGTCTTCATCAGCTGGCATTCTGTACGCAGAGGAAGAACAGGGACAGGAGGGTAAGGGGACAGCCCTGCTGACCTGGAGACCATAGTTCCCAAGCCATCTCCTGTGTGCTGCCCCCATGCCAGATGGCATTGGGGACACCTGAGTGGCATATTGTAGATAGCCCTGGACTTGCCCCCATGGGGCTCAAGATCTGGTGCCTGTGTGTGGATGGGGGAGAGACCACTAGACAATGACGGCTCAGTGGTCAGGACTGTGATACAGGGAACCAGGGGCAGTAGCATCTCCATACTGAGCCATGAAGGAAGCAAGAATATGGTGAGTCAGAGAGAAGGGTATATCATGCACAGAGCCCATAGGTGCCAAAGGGCCCAGCACCCCCAGGAAATGGCAAATTCTGCTCCAGGTATAAGGAATGAGGAAGTGAGACAGGCTGGAGAGGTGGGCAGGGGCCCACCTGCAGGCTCAGGGGCATGGTGAGGAATCTGGACTTTGTCCCAAGGGCAAAACGGAGCTATGGAAAGCTTAAATAGAGAAGGGGCATGGACAGATTGAGACAGATCCCTCTGGCTGCTGTGTGAGGATGAGAGAATGGGCGCTGGGAGCCCAGGGAAAAGGCGGGGGCTACACCAGTCTGGAGCCACGAGGATGGGAAGGCAGGCAGATGGGCCAGAAGGGAAGCAGAGAGAGGCACCCAGGATGAGGCTGAGGCCTGTAGCCTGAGGACTAGGGGGCAGTAGGGCGCTCCCTGAAATGGAGACAGGGAGTGGGAGGATGAGGGACAAAAGGAGAAACCAGATGGCCAGTTTGGGACACGATGGGCATGAGGGACCTAGAGAACACCCAGGGAGAAACATGGAAGAAGCTGCTCAAAACAGGCTGGCAGTTCAGGCCAGAAGCCAGGACTGGGTGCAGCCAGGTCACCATCACTAGCACACAGGGAAAGCAACCAGGACAGGCTTTAAGCAGGACAGAAAGGGGACCAGGGCTAGGTTTCAGAGAAAGCGGGTAGGGGTGAGACTGGGTAAGAAGCTGGAACAGGCAGCGAGGTAGAAAAGAATGGTGGTCTGGGCTAAGGAGTGGTGGTGGAGATGGAGGTGTCTTTGAAATGTTCTTAGGAGGTGGGACACTGAGGACTGGTGACTAATCAGGCCAGCGTGGAAGGAAAGAAACAGGGGGCAGAGGGTTGCCAGCAAAACTGTAGTTCTGCAAGATCCAGGCAAGGGCTTTGGGTCTGCCAAGCGTTCCCTGGCCAGGGTCCAGCTGGAGGACAACACGTCAGATACCACGGAGGAGGTGGAGGATGTGAGGCTGGCCCTGCAGTCAGCTGCGCGGGAGGCCACGGCTACCTCTAGTTTAGAGGGACAGAGAAGCAGGCTGTTGACAGAGCACAGAGGCACCTGACACCCAGCGCCTGGCCAGCAGCAGCAGAACCACAGAGGCAGCACTGCCTGGGGCTGGACGCTGGGAAATGCCTGGCTTCTCCCTGCTCCCCACTTTACCTCACCCAGCTGACAGGCAGGTAGAACAGGGGAAGGGTAGGAAACAGGGCAAACAGGCCCTGGCCAGGCCCACAGCCCAGGAACAGCCACTGTGCCCCCACGGCCTGCCAGTTGTTCTCTGAGTCCCTAGACTAGGGCCCACCCTCCCCAAAACGTACCTGCAACAGAGAAGTTGTTTAGGGGGGGCAGGGTCTGGTCAGGTGCCTCGGGACGCTCCTTATAGCCAATGAAGGAGCCATCGCTCTTCAGCAGGAAGTACCGGGGCCTCCAGGTCTTGATGTATTCACCTGAACCAAGGCGGGGGAGAGAGAGAGGTCAGGGCAGGCAGCCCAGTGTAACCTGGGTGGGCAGGAGAGGGCCTCTCCGAGAGAAACCCTTGAGACAGCCCCTGCTGACGAAGGCTGGCGCCAGGCTGGGCCCAGTGATTCAGAGGTCATGCCTGGCAGGAAGGCGCCTGCTGCCGTGTCCCAGGGCACCAGCTGCCTCAGCGTGTGGCCAGCAGCAAGCCATCCTTGCCAGCACGTGGCCCTGTCCCAAGAGAGAGGCCCAAGCTTCCAAACACACATGCCCTGTGGCCCTGTAAGGCCAAATCCCCATGGGTTGATATTCACCAGTGCAGCCGTGCAGGTGGATCAAGTGTCAAAACACTGTGCCAGGCCGGGTATAAATGTTGCTGCGCCCTCCAAGTGTCCCTTGACCCCTTCTATTTGTTCTAACCGTGGGTATCCAAGGGCCCTGTGCACGCATGCACACACACACACACACATTTACAAGGACCCACTCCTCACAGGGCTGCTGAAGAAAATGAGATGGGCTACAAAATAGGTGAAGGGAATTAAGAGGTACAAACTGCCAGGTGCAAAATGAGTAAGTTGTGGGGATGTGCAGCATAGCACAGGGGACGCGGTCAACAGTCCTGCAGGAGCTCCGTGAGGTGATGGATGGGGACGCAGACTTATCATGGGGATCATCCCATAATGCATATAAATGTCAAATCACTGATGCACACCTGAAACTGACAGGATATTGTATGTCAATTATATGTCGATAAAATAAAAATTTTAAATAAAATGCTATTTAAGTTCTCAAAAAATAGATGATAAAACAAAAACTAATACATAAATGTCCCTAGCAACATTATTTATAATAGTAAAAAGTAAAAACAACCCCAAAGTCCCCCAGCTACTGGATGGACAAACGGAACATGGCATACCCACACAGCATGCTTACAGCATGCAGGTTACAGAGAGGCGGCAGGCACGGAGACACGCTGCCGCGTGGGTGAGACATAACTTGCAGCAAGTAGAATGACCACAGATTAGACGACCCCATTTATGTGAAATGCCCAGACTAGACAAATCTGTCGGCATGAACAGCAGGGTGCGACGCTGCCTCACACGGGGCACTGGGCAGGAGGAGGGAGGACAAGAGAGCAGGCAGGCGAATGGCAGTGAAATGTGTTAAAGTTGACTGTGTTGATGATGTAAAACTCAATACTAAACCCACTGAACTGTACACTTTAAATGGCTGAACTCTATTGCACAAAAACTGTATCTCAAACTGTTAAAAAAATGTCAGATCATGACCATAAAGCACCAGGTTACGGCCCAGCACGCCACAGGCACTCCCTGCACGCTCTCTATCATCAGCTCACTGTGCCAGAGGGCACCGAGGCCTCCACTCACCCGGCACACGTGAGAGAGGACGGCAGGTCGGCTCTGAGCTGTATTTGCCATGTGGCCAATAGTGAAGTCCCTTCACTCCTCAGAGTCTTTGTTTCCTCTTATGGGGCCATCCATTAGTTGATATTGATGATGATGATGATTAGATAGCACTATTGTGGTACTTTGTGCTACATACTGTCCTAAGTATCTCATAGATTTCAACTTACCATATTCTTTCAAATGTAGATACTAAGTGATTCCATGTGTGTTCAGTTCAACAACTAGCAAAACCCAAATTCAACAATAGATTAAAAGGATTACGTACCATGACCAAGTGGGTTTTATCCCAAGAATGCAAGGGTGGTTCAATATATCAAAACCAATCAACATAATACGTAGTACTAGAACGAATGAAAAAAGACACACAACCATTTTGACCGAGGCAGAAACAGCATGTGGCAAAATTCAACATCCTTTCAAGATAAAAATACTCAGCAAACTAGGAATAGAAGGGAATTTCTTCCACATGATAAAGAATATCTACGAAAACCTAACATCATTATCAATGATGAAGGACTAAAAGCTTCCCCTAAGATCAGGAACAAGACAAAGACACCCAGTACTGTGTTTAATAGCAGTGATGAAAGTGGACATTTTAGTCACAGAAAAAGATAAAAGGCATCTAATGTGAAAGAATAAGTATAACTATCTTTATTTGCAGATAGCACGATTCTACATATAGAAAATCAGAAAGAGTCCACAAAATAATGAGTAGAGCTGCTAAAGAAATTCAGCAGGAGAACGGGCTAACCAGTTGTGTTTCTTTATACCAGCAGTGAGAAATCCAAGACAGAAATTAAGAAAACAATTCTGCTTACAATAGCATAAGGAGGTAAAAGATTTATACAATAAAAACTACAAAACATTGCTGAAACAAATTAAAGACCTAAATAATGCAAAGACATCTTGTGTTCACGGACTGGAAGACCTGATATATTTAAGATGACGATACCACCCCCAAGTGATCTACAGATTCAACGCATCCCCTATATCAGAGTCTCAACAGCTTGCTTCTTCTCTTCCTCCCTTCTTTCCTTCTTTTTTTTGCAGAAATGGGAAAGCCAATCCTCATCTACACATGGAATTCAAACTCACACAGCAAGGGGTGCCAAACAGCCAAAACAACACTGAAAGGGAAGAACAGAGGAAAGGGACTCACTCACACTTCCGGATTTCACTACAGAGCCACAGTAACCGAGTCGGTGTGCTGTAAGGGTTGACATACAGGGCAAGGGAACAGCACTGTCCAAACAAACAAATCATGATCAACCAATTTTCAACAACAGTGCCAAGACCATCCAATGGGGAAAGACTGGTCTCTTCAACAAATGGTGCTGGGACAGCTGGATATCCACATGCAAAAAAAAAGAAAAACAGAGCTGGACCCCCGCCTCACACCATATTCCACATACAGAAATTAACTCAAAAGGATCTACTTACATAAAAGAGCCAAAACTATAAAATTCTTAGAGAACACATAGGGATACATCTTCTTGGATTTGTCAATGGATTCTTAGATATGACACAAAAAATATAAGCAACAAAATGAAGTAGACTCATTTAAACTAAAAACTTTCAGCCCTGGTCAGTGTGGCTGGTTGGAGCATTGTCCCACAAACCCAAAGGTCGTTGGTTCAATCCCTAGTCAGGGTGCATACCTAGGCTGAAGGTTTGATCCCCAGGTGGGGCTTGTATAGGAGGCAACTGATCAGTGTCTCTCTCTCTCCCCACCTTCCTCTCTCTCTAAAAGCAATGAAAAATTGTCCTTGAGTGAGGATAATAAATAAATAACTTTTGTGCAAAGAAAAGTATAAAAAAATATAGCCCTGGCTGGTGTGGCTCAGCAGATTGAGCAACAGCCTACAAACTGAAAGTTGCAGATTCAATTCCCAGTGAGGGCACATGCCTGGCTTGCAGGCCAGGTCCCCAGTTTGGGGGCGTATGAGAGGCCACCCATTGATGTATCTCTCGCACATTGATGCCTCTCTTCCTCCCTCTCCCTCTCTCTAAAAGTAAATAAATAAAATGTAAAAATAAAAATAAAAAGACAACCAAAAAATGGGCAAAAAAATATTTGCAAATCATATATCTGATAAGAATATAATAACCAGAATATATAAAGAACTCTTATAACTCAACAACAAAAAGACAAACAGCCTGATTGTAAAACGTGCAAAGAACTTGGACAGTTCTCCAAAGAGATACAAAGGGGCAACAAGCACATGAAAAGATGCTCAACACTATTAGTCATTAGGGAAATGCAAATGAAAATCATGAGATACCACTTCGCACCCACTAGGATGGCTGCAATTTAAAAAAAGAAAAAGAACATTGTTGGTGAGGATGTGGAGAAATTGAAACCTTTGTGTACTACTGGTGGAAACGTGAAATGGTACAGCCCTATAGAAAAGTTTGGCACTTCCCCTAAAAGTTAAATATAGAATACACTATAGAATATAAATATAGAATATACGACCCAGCCCTGGCTGGCACGGCTCAGTGGCTTGAGCGTCATCCCACAAAGCAAAAGGTTGCTGGTTTGATTCCCAGTCAGGGCACATGTCTGGGTTGTGGGTCTGGTCCCTGGTTGGGCATGTGTGGGAGGTGATCTATCAACATTTCTCTCTCTCTCTTTTTCTTCCTACCTTCTATTCTCTCTAAATAAATGAATAAATTCTTTAATAAAAACAACATATCTAACATGACCCAATTTATATAATCTATGTAAATATAGATTATAAATAGAGAATACATGACCCAGCAATTCCACTCCTAGGGAAGTACCCAAAAGAACTGAAAACAAGCACTCAAATACCCGTACACACATGTTCACTGCAGCACTACTCACAACAGCCAAAAGGTAGAAATAACCCAAATGCTCATCAACAGACATAAGGATAAACAAAATGTGGTATATTCACACAATGGAATATCAATTGGACATAAAGAGGAGTGAAGTACTGACCCATGCTATAACGTGGATGAACCTCACAAACATCATGCTGAGTGAAAGAAGTCAGACACAAAAGCTACATATTGTGTGATCCAGCTGTATGAGATGTCCAGAGTAAGTAAACCAGTAAAGACAGCAAGCACACTAGTGGCTGCCAGGGGGTAAAAGGAGGGGAACGGGGACTGACTGCTCAATGAGTACAGGGTTTTCTTCTAGGGTGAGGAAAATGTTTTGGAACTAGACAGAGGTAGTGGTTACACAACACTGAATGTACTAAAGGCCACTGAATTGCACAGTTTAAAACGGTTAATTTTGTGTTATATAAATTTCACTTCAATTTCAAAAAGCACAACTAAAAAACTAGAAAAACTCAGCTATGCTATTGGAAGTTAGGAGAGTTACTCCTTAGGAGGGATGGGGGGCTTCTGGGGACTGTCTTATTCTACTTCTTCATCTGCACACTCACTTTGGGGTGAGCTTGTAATCCAAGCACTTACCTATAGTGTTTTATGCATCAGTAACAAGCTAAGAAAACAAAAGAAACATGGCAGGAAAGGAAAAAAAAACTCCTCACAATAATCCCATTTTACATATGAGGAAACTGAGGCACAAAAAAGGTTCCATTACTTGTCCAAGACTCACAGTTGTTGACTGAGAGAGTTAAGACGGAACCCGGGTTTGCTCTGTCCACACTCCTGACCACCACGCCGTCTGTCTGTAAACTGGGAGACAGGCCCAGGCCTGGTGGGGCCTGGGAGGGGCTGTGCCAGAAAGGGGACCAGCACACAGCATGAGCTGCTCCAACACTGGTGCTCTCACTCTGCCCGCTCCTTGAACAGACCTTGCCAGGTAAGAGGCAGCACGTGGGCCAGGCCTTGGACGCACTGGCTGAGAAGTCGGAGGGTGCAGCACAGCCTCCTCTCTGCTCAACATCCACAAGTCAGTCTTCCTGCTGAGCCTCAGTGTCCTGGTCTGTAAAATGCCTGCCTCACAGGGCGGCTATGAAAACGCAACAAAAGTCCTGGTCAGGTGGCTCGGTTGGTTGGAGCACCGTCCCATACACAAAGAGGTTGCAGGTTCAACCCTCAGTCAGGGCACATGCCTAGGTTGCAGGTTCGATCCTTGGTTGGGGAGCCTACAGGAGACAATCTATCATTGCTTCTCTCTCACATTGATGTTCTCTCTCTCCCCCCGCGCCCCTTCCTCTCTGTCTAAAATCAATAAACATACCCTAGGGTAAGAATTTTTTTAAAAAAGAAGAAAATGCATCAGACTAGGGCTTGCCTACAGCATAGCCCATGCCCGGCACAGAGGAGGCACAAAGGAACTGGGACTGCTGTTGTCACAGCCACTGGGAGTGAGTGGGGTGGGATGGCACAAGGGGCCACCTTGCCCTGCCGGCCTCTGCAAGCTGCTGCTCAGCAATGGGCACTGGGAGGCCCAGGAGGGAGACAATACGTGTGCGTATGGTACAAACCCCGGCAGGCGCCATCTCAACAGCTCATCTGGCCCGTCGGTAGCACAAATGGAGACACTGAAGGCCTGAAAGGGGCTGAGACCCAGGTACTGCCATCAGCAGCCCTGCCCCAGAGACAAACCCCAAACTCCTCCACAGCTGTCCAGCCACCTCCAGGACTCCCACAGCCCAGCCCACAGAGCCGTGGGCCTTGGGCAACTCAGGAGCCCGAGACCCTGGCCTACCAACCACACTGGCAGCACCACCACGCAGAATCCCAACCATTGGTTCAACAATCAGTCTGAGCGTCTACTGCATGCCAAAGCACTTGTCTAGGCACTGGGGCTACTGCAGCACACAAGCCGGGTCAAATCCCTGCCCTCAAGGAGCTGACAACGAGGCCTGGCCTATTAACCCATTCTACAAATGTGAACCCAAGGCTCAGAGAAGTGACAGCTTGCTCACGGTCACACGAAGGGGAAGTAGCAGAGCCAGGATTAGAACCTTGACATCTGCCAAGGTTCAGAAAGCTCTGTCAACAGCCCCAAACACAGGGCCCAACCTGGGGGGTAGACTGACATGTCTTGAATGACACCCCTTTAAGGGCAATAGGGACAGGTCTCACTGCTCAGTCTGATGGAGGAAGCCTGGCCCTAGGGAACTGCCTCTGTCCCTCATCACTGCTCTGTGCCCGTGGGCTGGGAGAGGACAGGGTAGGTGGACACTTCTCCCTGTTACCGAAGGACCAGCCCCAACAGCATCCCTGCCCTCTTCAACATGCGCATCCACTCCCCACTCCAGACTCACAAGCTGGCTGTCCCCTTCGCCCTCATGCTCTTGCCCCAGTTAGCCGTGGGGCTCACACCCTTGCCTCCTTTAGATCTTTATTCATATGGCCCCCTCTCGTCTCAGTGAGGCCCTCCCTGACTATCATGTTTGATAGCTCCCCTGCCAACCTCCCGGCCCCTCCTCCTCACCTTGCTTGGTTTTTCTCCATGGCACCTACTGCCACTGGACACACATGCCTATTCTGGTGCCACACACCCTCCCCACTGAAAGTAAAACATCAACATGAAGATGGGGTTTGCCTGTTTGGTTCACTGCTACGTCCCCAGTGCCTGGAATACAACGGATGCTCTATAAATGCTGGCTGAGCCCTGACCGGGTAGCTCTGTTGGTTAGAGCATCGTCCTAATATGCCAAGGTTACCGGTTTGATCCTCAGTCAGGGTACATACAAGAGTCAGCCAATGAATGCATAAATGGGTGGAACAACAAGTCGATGCTTCCCTCTCTCTCCCCTCCTTCCTCTCTCTAAAAGTCAACTTAAAAAAAAAGAATCCATTCTAAAATAAATGTTTGCTGAATGACAGTACACAGAGAGCAGCTATCAGCAGGCCTGACACCTCCCTCCCTGAAGAAGGTCCACAGGAGCCGGGAGAGTCTGCCTCCTACCTCCTCGGCCTGAACAAGAGGCTGCCTCTTCCCGGCGGCACTGAGCAGCACAGCTGGTGAAGGTTCTGGGGACGGGCAGCCGGGGTCTAGGGATCTAGTCTCTTAAGTCTCTTCCCTACAAATGACTTCACTTCTCTGGCCTGGCTGCCCACCAGCACAACCAGATCAGGTCACACCACAGCCCACAACCTCCCGAGCTTCCAGTCACCTGGGGAGCTCCAGCCCAGGCCCTTCCACCACTGCTCCATTGTGTTACCTCTTCCCGCTTGCCCTCACTCACTCTTGGCTCCAGCCACTCTCCTGCCTTTGTCCTTGCTGTCACCCTTAACCAGCTCCATGTACGGCTCACCCCCTTACCTGCTCCAGGCCTCTGCTCACTGTCACCTCCTTACAGCCACTTCCTCGACCACCCCTTCTCTACCCAATCCCTTCACCCTCAAAATTCCTATTCCTCACAACAGACATATCACCGCCTACCATCACATCTGCTCATCTGTTTACTGTTTGTCCCCACTTCTGAATGGAGCATACAATTCCTGAGGGCATCACTGTCCCCAGAGCTTGGGACACCCTGGCATACCACAAACACCCGAGTATTTGCTGAATGAATGCTGAATATCGCCTCAGTGTGTTACTTCAGTTAAAGGACTTCCCTTTCTCTGTGCCTTAGTTTCTTTGCCTATGAAGTGGGGCTATGAATGAAATCACTGCTGCAAAAGCAGGATATGGGGCCTGGTCTGTGGGTTCATGCAGCGTACCCAGGGAGGCCTAGAGACTCAGTGCCAGGCGGAGCCCCAGCTCCCCTGCCCAGACTATTGCTAAAGGGGTCCATGAAAGGCTCTCCTAAGGAGCTACTAGCCTGGGATGGGCAGGTAGGGCTGGGATCCTGGCCCTGGGGACTGTGAAGACCCTACATTTCTGCTTCTCACATCAGCTGCCAGGAGGAAGTGTGTGTGGTAGGGATGGGGCTCAGTGTGCGATCCCACAGGCCTAAGCGGCATGAGCAGCCCCTTACCACGCTTGTGAAGCCAGCCTTCTTTGATGACAGACACCTCGTTCATGGTGGCAGCGTGACACGCTGTCACCTAGCTCGGGACAGCTCAGGGCAGCAGGACATGCAGGAGGCACAGTGAACAGAGCACAATCTGCAAGACAAGAAGGGAGCGCATCAGAGTTGGAAGGGGATTTGGCCCCAGCCCCTTCCCTCTGGACCGTCAAGCTCTGAGGTTCCTGTGGCTGCTCAGTTTGCTCTGTGCACCACGGAGCCAGGGAAGAGTGGGACAGCCCTGCTCCCAGGGCCCAGTGTGGGGAGAGGATGCGGCTACATCCCCAGGGACCCCAGTGTGGGGTGGGGTGAAGAACACAACTCTGCCCTCAGAGCCCTACTCTATAGGGAACAGAGCTCCCAGGCCTACGTGCAGGCCAGACCTTGTGCTCGACACCCACGACCCCCATGCTAAACAGAGGCAGCCCACCCACCTACCCTCATTCCAGGCTGGGAAGGTGGCAAGGGAGCCATGACTCCACCTCCAGCGTCACTCCCATGTCCCAATACTGAGGTGACCTGGGATGAATCAGACAGCCCTGGGCACCTGAGGGAGTGCCCAAAGCCACCAGCATCTGTCTGCCACCCTCCAACACACGCACACACTCTCACTCACTCCTTTCCACATCAGGGAGCCAATAATCTTCCACCTTTAGCAAACCATTCCCCTGCGACAGGCCACCCCACATCACTCCCTCAGCCTCAGGTCCCTCCTTGCCCCCACCAAATGACCAAGAAAAGACAGGTCTCAGGTGCTCCAGATTTTGAACAGGAAAGTAACCTACGGTGTAGACACACACTTGTCTGGGGCCCAGGAGCCAGTCCTGGGGTCTTGATCAAGGCCCCGATCCCTCTGCTTCTGTCCTCAGGGACCAGCAGCTGATAGACTGACAGACGCCGAGGCTGCTCCTCCTGTCTCAGGTTCCCCGCGGGTGGAGGGGAGAAGGGCGGGAGGCAGCCACCAGCTGGGCCCCTACCTGGAGCCTGGACAGGAGCCACGGAGCCCAAGGCGCCTTTCGCCTTTCCTGGCCTGGGGTTATTTGCGGACAGCAGGTCAGAAGCTACTGTGGCTCCCAGAGAAGTGGCAGCTGGCTCTAGGGACACCCTGGGCATCAGCTTTCTCTCGTGCCCCAGGGGAGCTGGTGGGCTGGACACACTACTGCCTGGCATGTGACTGTGGCAGGCTGCCGGCCAGGCACAGGAAAGGAGGTAAGTGGGAGGAAGCGGGGGAAAGACAAGATGAACACTGACGGAGAAGTAAACAGCAGGATGAGAAATCACACTCTGAACTCCAAGCTGCAAAGGCAGGGCCAGAAGCAGCAACGAGGTTCCCCTCCCCAGGCATGACAGGAACCCCAAAGGACTCACATGCCATGAACCCAACAGCCAGGGCTGCCAGACATTCAACCCTGACTGTCTCACCAAGTCTGTGCTGCAACTGCTAATGTGACCAGCCTCTCCACAGATCCGGCCCTCCCTCAGCCTGGCTCAGGTCCAGGGCTGGCTTCTCCCAGGAGAGTCCTGCCCCACCTCTTTCCTGGACTCCTCCCCTCCAATCTGTTCCCCATTCAGCAGCTGTGGGGACCCTCAAACCTAACCCTGTCCTTGCCCTACTCAAAATCCTTCCACGGCTTCCCACTGGCCTCAGAAAAGAAATAAACTCCAAGGCTTGGGATTCAAGGCCCCTCAGGACTTGGCCTCTGCTGGCCTGTACTCCACTGCCTCCCACCCCTGCTGACCAGGGTGGTTCCCACTGCCCAGCTACCCAGCTTCCTGACTGCTTCTCCCACCTAACCCCCCCCTCTTCTCCCCTCCCCTTCACTCCCCAACCACCACAGCCTTCTCCCTGGGCTCCCAGCCTCTGCAATCGACCTCTACACTCCATCTAAATCTAGCTCTGTCCCTCCCTGTGAGCCAAGAAGCACCTGGAATGCCCCAATAAAGGCTAACGACCATGACAATGATTACACCTGGTCTCTCTTCCCCCCACCCTCACTCTGCCCGCTCCTGTCACTGAGGCCCGAACTTTTGTGAGTTCTCCCACCTCCCTGGGGTCTCAGCTGAATGAGTTTCTCCTCCAGAGAGCTTTCCTGGCCTTAGAGGCGTCACTGGGTGCTCCTGGTGTACTTCCTCAGCCAATTCTCCCCACACCTACAAATGCTAGTGCAGTGGACCAGTACACCTGGGTATGTGTTGAGTACACAATGAATGTGCCCAAGTCTCCCCAGCAGAGCCCCAGGCCAGGACCAGACACAGCCAGAAACACTCCCACAGTCTAACCATGCCCCCAGTTTTTTGTTTTTTGTTTTTAGTGTGTCCTAAGCTCCGGACACTATCCTGGGTGCCAGAGACACAGCATCACTAAGACACAGCCCTGCCTTCATGAAGCTCCCATTCCAGTGGGAGATGCAGACAAGGTACCAACACACACACACAGCAATGTCACATGGCGAAGAGGCACTGAGGAGAAAAATAAAGCAGGGGAGAAGGATGGCAGAGAATGGAGCTGTTAGCCACTTGCTGTGCGGCACTGTGAGCAGGGCATGAGTCCTGATATGCAGGGAAGAGAATTTCGGGTAGGGGAACAGCAAGTGCAAAACCCCTGATGCAGGAAGGAGCTTGGTAAGCATGGGAAACTACCAGGTGGATAGCAGAACATTTAGGGCCTGGTGGCTGTGGTGAGGACTTAGGGAATTCTTCCCAACACAGGGGCCGACACTGCACTTCCCCAGGTAAGAGCTCAGTTTGAAATAGCTCCCAAAGGGCTGGGATGGACCCCGGAGTCCAAAGGAAGGGTGGGTGTGAAAGGAAAGGACAGGCTCTGATACCCAGCCTCAGCTCTCCTCTCCCTCCCCTCCCAGCCCAGTGACTTCACCTCGAGGAGACTCCTTGATTCAAAGGCACTAAAGCACCGACTGTGTGCAGAGGCTCAGCCTGCAGCCTGGCTCCCCGAAATACCCAAATACATGGCTGCCATGATCTGAAAGAGAGAAGTGAAGGCAGGCAGGCGTGACCGAGAGTGGCCAGGGTCGCAGAGTCCAGGAGCCTCTGCCAGTTGGGTGGCCTTGAGCAGGGTGCCAGCGACTCCCATGGAGTCTCTCTTAAACGCTCTACACTGCCCCACCAGAGGGGCGGTGACCATACCAGGGCAGGGCAGAGGCAAAGAGAGGGAAAGACGATTACCTTGGGTCCCCCAGCTAAGAAGTGGTAGAGGCACTGGCCGCAGCTCTGCACACCAGAGTCACTTTTTACATTTTCATTTCAGCGACTAAGCAGCCAGCAGTAGCTTGGGCAAGGGCAGGGGGAGGAAATGGAAGATCCCCTGTGTCCTGGCTGGATCCTGCTCTGTCCTCCCCCACTGAGGGTGGCGCCTCAGCTGAGGTGTCTGTGACGCAGTCCTGCAGTGATGAAATACCAGGCACCTCAGCCAAGAGGATGGCCTGTTCCCTGGGGAGCTGCCGGTGGAGGACGCCTAGGCAAGGGGACTGAGACGCAGCCTCGGGAGGTCAGGTCTTCGTGCACAGGGGCCTGCCCTGGCCGACGCCTGAGGCAGCATGCCCCACAGCAGGAGCACCGCATGGCCCCCCATTCCCCCACTCACTGCTGCTCCCCAGGGTGTCCAGATCCAAGTCTGCTGAGGGCCTAGTCTGGAGCTGCAGCTGTCAGCTGGAGGTGAGCAGCGTGGAAAGCAAGGTGAAAGGAGCAAGGGCACCTCACAGGAGAGGGCAACCAAGGACCACACACAATCTCATTAGCTGCAGGGAGATGCAAATTAAAGCCACTCACCAAGATGGCTAAAATTCTTTAAACTGACAACGTCAAGCACTGACAAGGATGTAAAGGAATCACTACTGGAGCATCAAACGCTCACCCACTACGGAAAACTGTGGCAGTAAGAATTAGAGCTCACCGTGAACCTATGCTGTGTGACGCAGAGATTCCGCCCCCCAACAGAAACAAGTGTGTGCGTCTACCAGAGGACACGTATGTACCGGAGTGTTCACGGCGGCACTGAGTGACCCTCAAACTGGAAAGAGACCATGTGTCCACACCCAGATGAATGCCTAAATTAACTGCAGTAAATTCAGACGGCACAACATTCTATGCAGTAAAAAGGACCGAACTACTGACACATACAACAGGGATGAAACGTAAGACTGTGACATGGAATGCCAGAAGCCAGACACAAAATAAGACACCAAGGTAGCCCATTCGTAGCAAGTTCAGAACAGGCCACGTGACATTGTTTGCTTGACGATGCCTTTCTCACTTGTAAACTGGGCAGAAATCAAGGTGGCAAAGATCCCAAAGTCAGCAGAGTGGTTAGATTTGGGAATGACTGTGGGGGGATGGATATTTCTGGGACCTGACGATGTTCTGTGGTGGTTACACCAGGCTTTGCTTTATAATCACTTGTTATAACATGAATTTAACATATTTTTTCTGTACTTTGTGACAAAAGAAGTAACTATGAAAAAGAACCAGAGTTTGGAGGTCCAAAGGAGAGCTGAAACTGGGCCTCCTGGTTTCCAGGGCTCCCCTGACCTCAAGGCTGGCCCTCCCGGATTTCCCTCAAAAAGGCTGGACTGCCAATGAGTAAGGAGAAGGATCCGGGGTCCGGAAGGTCCAAATTTCAACCCCAGGCTCTGCTGCTCTTTGGCTATGAGACATCCTCTATGCAGCACAGTGGTCCCATCTGTACGAGGGTCGCACTGGAGAAGGGACACGCACTCCGGGAGGAGCAGGGCAGCCCGGAAAGGGGGAGGCTGGAGTTTTAGGGGATACATTTAACTCTGCACAGAAGCAAGCTGAATGGGAATGCAATTCACCACACTTAGCAATCAGCTCTGAGCAGGGAGGGGGCAGCGACTGGACAGGGGTCCCTAAGAGGGCTCTGACTGTACTGGCAAGGTTTTTTTTCTTAGGATTTTATTTATCTATTTTTAGAGAGAGTGGAAGAAGGGAGGGAGAAAGAGAGGGAGAGAAACATCAATGTGTGGTTGTCTCTTGAGTGCCCCCTACTGAGGACCTGGCCTGAAATCCAGGCATGTGCCCTGACTGGGAATCGAATTGATGACCCTTTGGTCCACAGGCCGGCATTGGATCCACTGAGCCACACCAGCCAGGGCGGGTTTTATTTATTTATTTTATCCTCACGTGAGGACTTTTTTTTTTTCCATTCCTTTTAGAAAGAGAGGGAGAGAGAAAGAAAAACATAGATGTGAGAAACATTGAATAGTTGCCTCACGTATGCACTAAGACCAGGGCTTAAACCTTCAACCTAAGTATGTCCTCTGAATGGGAATCGAACCCACAACCCTTTGGTTCTAGGATGATACTCCAAACGAGCCACAATGGCCAGGGCAAGGTTTTATTTGTTAAAATAGTCATTGAGTACACGGGGATCACTGACTTTATTGTTATGTTTCAAACACTCTAGAATAAATTATCATAAAAGTTTTTTAAGACATTTTTATTTTCATCTGTCTTATTTGTCAATGGTCTTCAAACTGCAGCTCCTTCGGAAGCTACGTCTCACAGAGCTGGGAGTCGGACCCACGAGAGGCACAGAACCAGGCGGAGAGAGGCCCTGCGTGAGGGGCTGGTCCTAGCTGGCAGTCTTGGGAAGGGTCCTTCCAAACCTGTTTCTTCATCTGCAAAATTAGTTGGGTGGTTCCTGCCACTCTAGTGCTTCTGTCCTTGTCCTTCTACAGTCTGGGACCCCGTGACTACCTGAGTCAGAGCCCACCCCTCCTCTGGAGTCCCATCTAACCCAGAATAAAAGCTGAAGTCCTTAAAAGGAGCTCTGGAACCCTATGCTGTCTGCACTGATATCCCTTTACTTCTCCAAACACATTCCATTTCAGTGGTGCCTGCTCCCGCGGCTCCTGCAACACGCCAGCACACTCCTACCTCAGGGCCCTTGCACATGCTGTTCCTCCATCAGGAGGCTCTTCTCCAGTTACCCACAGGGCCCCACCCACTATCTTCAGTCTCTGCTCATGTTACTTTCTTTGAGAAGCCTTCCTAATCTCCCTAGACAAAAGTGCACCCATCCTTCCTCCCCTTATGCTTTTTCTCCATAAGCGCCTGTCACTCACGTGACTGTATGGATTTGCCTGTTCATCAGTTCACTGTCAACCTCTCCTCACTATGTGTCAGGGGCTCCGGCCTGTCCTGGTACACGGTGCTGGGTACACAGTGGCCACTTAATAAATATTCGTGGAATGAGTGTATACCAGAACAGGCTCCAAATAAGTGAAATTCCTTTCCCTGCCATTTGTCAGGTCGTTCTTCTCTCGCCCCCTCTGCCTGACCTGGTTTCTTTGCCAGACAGGACAGATGGGACTGAGGGAGGCAGGAGCGGAGGCTGAGGCTCTGCATCCCCAGGCACTTGAGAGAATAGGGTGAAAGCTCCTTCCTGGCACTGAGATCCCCTCCAGGAGCCTCTGTCACCTGCTCTCTAATCTGCGCCTCACCTACAGCTCCCAGAGGAGGACCGGCTCAGGAAATGAGTTCCATGATCAGCATCTGCTCGTGGGAACTCGGCAGGAAAGGCACACAGTGGGTGGGGTGGAACGATTCCCTCACTCACCGCCCGCAGCTCTGTGAGCAGCTCTGTGAACCGCTCCCGTGCTTTATGAGACATGTTAGCAAAATGGATAATGTGGAAAACACACGCCTTTGGAGGAAGTTCTGCAGAAAATGCTCATGACAGCACATAGAGGGGTTTCTTGGCCTCAGCACTAGCGCTGTCTGGGGCTGGGCCATTCCGGCCATGGGGACTGTTCTGTGCACAACGGGACACTCAGCAGCACCCCGGTCTCCACGTGCCAAAGCACATCCTCCCCCAAGCGGGAACCATTGAAAGTGTCTTCAGACATTACCGAATGTTCCCTGGGGGCCAGCCACCGGTTTTGAGAACTGCTGTTCTGAGGGTGTTCTTGCTGGACTCGCGAGGTGCGGGAAGTGACCTCATGTCCACGACAGCTTCTGGTATTGTAGTAACGGTTAATGTGATGTCAATGCCAGAACGAGGGAGTGTCTACTCAGCGCTTACCACACACCAAGCACAGCCAAGTGCTTTGTACGTGCAAATTCAACCCTCACAGGAGCACTCTGCAGCAGGCACTTATACTACTGGCTCTACTTTAACAAAGAAACTGAGTCACAGATGTGAAATGACTTGCCCCCATCACCAAATTAGAAAGCACAGAGCTGAGAGGGGACCCCAGGCAGCCTGGCTTCACCATCACAATGCACCACCCAGTCTTTGGCAGACTCAGATTCAAGTCCCTGCTCCCTGACTTAATAGCTTCCCCAAGCCTGTTTCCTCCTCTGTGCAACAGGGCTGAGAACAGCGTCTCTATCGAAGGCCCATCCACAGAAAGGACTCCGAACAGTACCCAGCCCTCGATGAGGACCCATCCGGCTGACAGAGCACAACACAGCCGTACTGTGCGCAAGAAATACCTGACGGGCCAACGCTGACCGTCAGCATGCAGTGTGCTCATGAACAACAGGACATCCAACCTGATGCCTTTTCGGAACAAACACGGACACACTGTGTCACCTCGACTCTCATGTGCTTATATTTTCACATGTTGACATTACTGAGATTGACAGACATCTCACCATCCATGTGTAAAGGATGCTTTCATCTACAGCATCCTTTTCAGAAAAGCGGTTGTACCATCAACAGTGGACCTTACAGGGAACAGCGTCACAGACGGAGGGTACAGCAAGAAGAGCTCTGTGGCTAGCCATCGCAGACGGAGAAGGAACTGTGTCAAAGAGCCAACAGAGGCAGAGTAAGGGTGCAGGAGTCGAGGTGGCCACAAGAACCAGGTCCGTTCCAACCTCAGCTGTGAGGTCGGGCTATGTGGTCTTGGGCAAATCGCTTCCCGTTTCTTCGCCTCAGTTTCCTCACTCATATGCTGGAAATAGTAACAGTATGTGGCGCCCAGGCTGTTGTGAGGGTGAGTGAGTTAATCCACACCAAGTCCTCCAAACAGAGCCTGATACAGCAGCTGCTGAGCACCTACTGTTTCCTCTGGTTGGTAGAGACACGGGGACCCTCACCTTCCTACATATACACCTCTGTAAGGTGTGGATTTTTTTACCTATCCCATTTCCTCAGTAAGAAGCGGTATTAAACATATTTTTTCCTCTTAAACATCACACACTCCCCCTAGCTGCCCCACCTGTCTACTTGGAGCAGGTAGGACTGGAGACAGGCTCACGACGTGGGTGGCTGCAAGACACTGGGACAAGAACAAGCACCAGAGCCGATTTCTCCCCCTCCCTGCCCCTCTGACACCTGCCCCTCGCCCTGCTACCCAGGGCCTTACAGCACCCACAGAAATCATGTCAAATATTTGAGTCTGCCGGGCCACGGGCTCCAAACATGCTGAGAGCACCATGGCGTGGTCAGAGGGACCCTCCAAACACAGCTCTGACCCTGTCCCTTCCCTGCTCAGGGATCACATCTGATGCCCTCATGGAGGCTATCAGGACCCACCTGAAGTGGCCCCTGCCTGTTCTCCAGCCTCACAGGTCAGTATGCTTCCCCCCCCACACTTTCCCCTTCTCTCAGTCCCGTGAACGTTTCTTGCTCTCTCCCCCTCACCCCAGGGCCTTTGCATGTGCTAGTCCCCCACCTCACCCTGGCACACTGCTCACACACCTTTACCTGCTAAATCCCCTGTTTCCTCAGGGAAGCATCCCTCCCAACAGCCCCTGCCCTACGATTCACAGACACTCAGAGTTCTGCCTTCCCATCCCCTCGCAGCACTTACCTCTACTGTGCTCAGTCACATGTACAATTATCTGGGTAAGGGTGCTCCCCCCCCCACAGTGGACCAAGAGCTCCACAAAACAGGGATGGGGTCTGTCCTGATCCCCCTGTGTCCCCAGCCCCACCCAGCACAGGCCAGGCCAGAGTGTTCGTTAATGCAAGGTGGGGGTGGCAGACAGAACCACAGCTCTGAGCTCAGTTCTGCCAGTGAAGGTGAAACGAACAATCCTGCATTCATTCATCCACCCCACAAAAAAGGCGCCCACACTGTGTCCGTGCTGCTCTGGTCACCAGGGAGGCAGCAGTGACCAAAACAGAGCTCTCAGCCCTGGGGAGCTTACAGGGCTGGGGATGGGGGAAGGGGATGCAGGGTGGACAGGCATTTAAATAAGTCAGTTAAATAAACAGGCAAGTTATACGGACTATCAGAAGCTGGCAAATGCTGTGGACAGAAGCAGCATATGGAGGACTAGGTGCTGGGGAGGGGGCGAGGGTTTCTGGTGTTGCTGTACAGGGTTATCAGAGAAGGGTTAGCGAGATGGTGAGACCTGGGCGGAAACCTGAAAGAGACTAGGCAGCCACATGGAGACCTGGTGAAGGGTGCACCAGGCCCAGGAAGAGCAGCACCAGGGTACGGCCTACACGAGACACAGTCAGAAGGTGGTGGAGGAGAGCGAGGCACCTGTGGCTGCAGAGGAAGCTGGGGGCTTGGCCTGGGCAGGGACTTCCAGCCGCTGCACAGGCTGTGGCTGTTCCCGTAGAGAGATGGGGAACTGCTGGCTTGAGGAGGAGCAGCACATGGAACCCCCGGCCCCAGTGAGGAAAGGGCTGCGTCACATCCTTCTTCTCAGTCGTCCCCAGAAGCCCTGTGCGCTGGCCTGACACTCAACACCTGGCTCGCTTGGAGTCCATGAGGACCCACATTCTAGGGGAGGGGAAACTGAGGCCCAGAAGGGTTCAGTGAGTAACCAAGGCCAGGCAGCTAGAACATAGCCGAGAAGACTGGAACATGCTGCCCTAGCTGAGACTCTTCTACCTCCCTCTGCCCTTGCTCCCAAGAGACCGAGCCCTGCCACCACCCACCTAGCCCACCTTTACAGTGACTGACACCCCACAGACCTGTGCTGTCCTTGACAAACTAACGTACAGACGTGTACACACACACACACACACACACACACACACACACACACACACACACAGGGCCCACTTAGCCTGGCTGAGGGGTTCCTGTCCCAGAGGCACTGCTCCACATCATCACCTGCGGGTCCCCAGCCAGGAGCTCTGAGGCAGGGTCTGGTGGCCCAAGTCCCACCTCATCGCCAGGACACCTGGGAGCAAACAAGAAGGATCCTGCCCACGGCTAGCATTTCCTGAGTGCTCAAAACATGCCTGGCCTGGGGTAATACCAACCTTCATAGCAACCCTGAGGTAGATGCTGCTACCATGCCCATTCTTCAGAAGCGAAAACTGAGATCCAGAGAAAACAAATCACATGCCCAAGATCACGGGTGAGTGCAAGAGATGGCCTTCTTAGCCAACAGAGCTTTCTGTAATGCTGAAAATGTGGGTACTATGGCTAGTGCAGCTAAAGAACTGAATTTTTACTTTCATTTCATTTTAATTATTTAAAATTTAAATGGCACACATGGCTAGATACCTAACAGAATCTCTGCTAATGACACAGCAGGAGCCTGAAGGCAGGAGGGTGAGCGGTGAGGCTAGGACTGAGGGGCCAAGGAGAAGTTCCCACCCAATGCATCACCCTTGAACCCTGACCCACTCAGCCCAGAGAGCCGGAACACGGCTCGGATGCCCAAACCCACACCCACGGTCCTGGCCGATTCACACCCTAACTACCACTTCTAGACCGTCTATAAAAGGGGACCTTAATAGCGACCTAACTGAGCATACGCTTCTGTTATTTCTTCACAACCCAGAGTCGTCGTGGGAACCCAGCGAGATGTGCTCCACACGCAGCCGGGACAAGGCTGGCATTTTGGGAGATGGGCAGCAATTACACAAACGCGAACTCCAAAGGCAAGGGCCTGCCTGAACTTCAGTTGGTCAGAGCTGTGGAAGTGGCAGCGATGTGAATACTGTCACTAGCTGGCTAAAAGAAATCATCCGGATGATTCATGACGTGCCCATATTAACGTCTGGAAAATACCACCTAAATGAAAACACAGCTAAATACAGTGGACAACTCGCAGACACTACCCTAAGTCACATGCTCAGCACCTGCCACTGCCACCCCCCAGGTCTTTGGACACTATTTTGAGAAACACGGCCCTAAGGGACCCCAGACCTGCCTGCCGGACCCGTGCCCTGCCACCCTCCGCTCTGCCCTGCTCCAGCGGTGGCGGCTGGCTCTCAGTGCCAGCACAGTGCGAAGGTGCCTCAGGGCCTCTGCCGTGCTGCCCCCCTGCCTGACCCATTCATTCCCTTGGCTTTCATCTTCAAGCCCTGACGCCTCACCTCAGGGCTTTCTCCAAACCCCACTCCAGCCAAGGCCGGCTAGATCTCTGCTCCCTTCCTCGGCCACAAGGAGCCCTCACAGGGCAAACGCCACTTCTCTGCCTCCTCTACAGACTGCGTGCCACTCCCTGGCGTCCAAAACTATACATGACAAGTAACAGGTACTCAATAAATTATTTGGTGAGAGAATGGAGTATACAAATGACCGAAAACAGCCATGGGCTGACACTAGAGTCCATTCAGGAATCACACCCCTAAGGCAGGGGGTGGGGAGTGCCTCCCACTCGCCCTCCACCCTGGCTCTCAGAATGGAAGGGGCCAAGGCCAGGGCTCCATGGGCATCATGGGCTGGAGAGAGGCAGCCACATCCCATCTCCTAAGCAAGCATCAAATGGAGCTAATTCAGTCATTTCCAGGACAACTGAAGCCTCCCTGGTGCCAGCTCTAAGAGAAGAGAAAGCAAAAACATCATTAAAACACCAGTAATGAGCTCAGAAACAGCATCCATGACATGGGTCAGAGCAGAAGAGCCAGTCTTACAAAGGCAGGCTTGACACCAGATAGAGCTGGGTTCAAACTTCAGGTCCTTCGCCTATTAACACTTTTGGCCAATCCAATCACCTCCCTGGGGCTTTGTGTCCTCACCAGTGGAATGGGAACGGCCGTGCTGAGCTCTCCGGCTCCGGTTGCGGTGAGGGCTGGTGAGAGAGAGCACCACATAAAACCCCAGAGGGGCCGCTCTGCTGGCTCTCTGTAACAACACAGGCGTCCTATCTAGCTTTCTGCGCCTGGGCTCCTGTCTACAAAATGGAGGTGACTGCTACACACCTAACAGGCTACCACGCGTCTGAGCTAACATGCACCAAGTGCTCGGAGCCACGTCTGGCCAAGCAGGAACTCAGTGATGAGTGTGATTAATTTTTTTCTGTCCAGAGCCCTCCCCAGCAGGGTATCTCAGCTAACTGGCCTGCCCATTCCCTCCCAAGGCTTTAAACACAAACCTACGCTGCCAACCAGCAAGCCCAGGATGGCTGGAGCCCAGCCTGACAATCTCCAACAGCAGAAGTGGCAGCCCGGATCCATCAAGCACCTTCCCGGGCAGCCCGGGATGAGCACTTTTTAACACGTTAGCTCCGATTCCTCCCTACAGTCCCGGCAAAGATGGTCCCATTTCAGCTGAGCAACAATACACCTCAGAGAGATGATATAGAGTCCCCAGGGTTCCCCAGCAACCAAGAGGGGAGCCAGGAGCAGGGTTTACAACCAGGCCGGCTGTCCCTAGCTCCGGCCACTTTGAAATAACCCACCAGATGAAGACGACCTGAAGTCAGGCTGGCAGGGGTTGTGGAGGGGGGTAAGGGATTAGCAGCCACCCCAGTCCATGGGGAAGGGCCCAGAAGGTGGCGAACCAAGACAGGCTTGGATTTCTGGCCTCACCCTTAGAAACATCTGTGGACGAGCTTCCTAGGCAGGACAGCTGGGCTCAAGGAAATTCCTGCAGAGACCTCTGACATGTAGTCTCCCCTCAGCCAGACCCTGCTTGCTGCCCCCTGCTCCACGAACCCAGCACAGCGAGTCTTGCTGTGGGTGCCGAGTTGGCAGTGGGTCCTGCCCCCAAGGGGGCCAGGCTGAGATCCCACCCTGCCGCCCCTCCCACGCCTGCTCCCTCACTCCCTCCCTTCTGGTCCTGCTCCCAGGGCTGTCTCCCCGAGCTGGGCCTCTCACTGCTTGGCTGGTTGTCCAGAAGAGCCTGCCACGGAACCACCCCACCGTGCAGCCTCGAGGCCTGGTGGTTGAGAGCCTTCCACTTGGGAAATCAAAGAGAGGCCCAGAGAGGGGTGTCCCGGAGTCCCCCAGAGGCTTGGAGATCAAGTGCAAAGGACACTTTTTTCCATCCTCCTAATCCAAGGGAATTCCAAAGACCCCAAGATTGTGCTCTGCGGGACTCCACTCCTTCCAGGAAGACATTCCAGAATGAGACTGGGAAAATCAACAGCCAGGTTCCTGCTCACCATTCTAAGGCTTAGCTAAGTTTGGGGCTCAGTTGCGGAATTAGAAGCCCACGGTTACTGAGTGCCTTCCTGGGCTAGGGGACTCTGGAGCCATGCTGCCCAAACTGGGAGCCTGGCCCCAGCATTGCCAGCACAGGTTACCAAGACTCTCCAGGCCTCAGTTCTCACCTCTGTGAGGTAAGACTCACAGCTGATTCCACTTCAGTCTGAGGGGTCTTCAATCAAGTTCTCCCATGGCTGCTTCACCACACACCAGTCCCAACCTCCATGTCACCTCCTCCAGGAGGCCCCCCCCTGAACAGCCCAGCTAAAACATACTAATACCAAAGAAAAATAATAAAAATGAAAAAATAAAACATACTAGCATCACACACTCTCTTTCCCCTGACCCCCACATTCTCTTTGTTTTCATCACACTGACAGTGACTTGATGTCCTATCACAGAGTTGTTTGCTGGGCTCCTGTCTCCAGTAGAAGGTAGGCCCACAAGGCCTGGTCTTCCAAATTCTAGAGCAGTGCCAGGAATGGTGCCAGCCCTGGGGCCCAAGCAGAGTGGAAAGCAGAATCAGCAAGTATGGCTTTCCTTGGGTACTACTGTTGTTCTGCACTGTTACTTGACATTAGCCCAACTATTTGGGCTTGGGAGGGGTGGGCAGCAAAGCAGCCCATTGAGCTCCCCACATCTGTCCCTAAAGGGAACAGCCATGAGCCCCGGGGAACACGGTGTGAAAACCACAGAAGAGGGAGGCAACCATTGAGCCTGCAGCATTTCTAAGGCAGTGATTCTACTCAAGGGGAAGTGGGAGGCATGTGAAACTCCCTGACTGGCTCTAAACCTACCCCCACCCAAAGCAGAAGCCTGAGAACCTCTCTATGGCAAAAGGCACCTGCTAAAAGCCTAAATCCGACCGAGCTGCTCCTCAGAGGGGGCTGCAAGGCTCTGAGTGACCCAGCCCCCGACCTCCCCTCCTAGGTCCTTCACTCAGCCTTCCCCTGCATCTCACCAAACTCGGCCTCACTGGGACTTTTGCACTGTGCTTCTCCCCCACACCCCAAGGCTATCCCCTCTCATGTCTCCTTCCCCATCTCAGAGGCCTTCCTGACAGCTCACCTAAAGAAGCACCAGTCACATCTGATTTTAATTCACTGCCTAGCCCCTCCCTTCAACCTGCCCCTTATTTATTCACTAGGTCTCGGGTTTGTCTCCCTTGGCTCCACAGGGGTAGGGCCTTTGTCAAGTACGCTCCTGTATCCCAAAGAGCTAAAGCAATACCAGCCATGCAGCAGGTGCTCAATAAACGGTGGATGAATGAAAACTTTTCCTCAGCTCTGCAATGCCTTCGGGATCAAATCCACGCTTCTCCACCAGGCCCACCAGGCCATGTGAAGCCCGGCCCGGCCCAAATCTACGTACACTTCTCCAACTCTCCCTGCCCAGCCTTCCACCTTGCAGCCTTCAAAAGGGCCATTCCCACCACTGCTGGGGGCTGTGGTGGAGAGACAATAAAAACGCGTACAGGGAGGAAGAGGGTTTAGCAAAGACCAGCATCTACAAAGGAGCTGGAGCTCAGACCTCAAAGGGGCTCTAGGCAACAACTGTGTGGAAGAGAGATGGGCCCTGAGCACTGTATTTGCCAGTTTTTATTTGACAATATGTCCCTCCCACTCCCAACCCTCATCTAGAAACCAGAGATGCTCATTTTGGCCATGCCCTCCCCCTGGTGTTATCCGACAAGGCTCTGTAACCTGAAAAGCACCTTCAAAATCCTAGCAGAAATAAGAATTACAATTGCTAAGCTGTCCTAGGGCTCACCATGTGTCAGGCACTCATTAAATACAGTGAGAGCAGGAGATGTTTACTGTAGGCTTACTGTTAGACCTTCCCGGTTACAAATGTTTTCCACAAATTAACCTGTTTAACCTTCACAAGCTATCAGGGGAGAATCATCAGCAGCCCATAACACAGATGATGAGAAATGTTCAGAAGGGTTGAAGAATCTGCTCAAGGTCACACAGACCAGTGAGTGAAAGGGCTGGATTTGAACCCAGTGCTCTGAATCACTCAGTGAAGCTCTTTAGAGAAGTCAGACACCAGGACACCAGATTCCTGAATCCTGGCGGGGCTGAGCTGGGAGGCTGGATAGTGGGATGCCCAAGAGGGCCGAGGGTGGGGTGCTGATGCCCTCAGGACTGCTGACTAGGCATTTACACAGTACCAGACGCTCTTTGAGGAGCTTCTCATGAATTAACTCATTTAACCCTCACAATAGCCTGAGATGGGTGCCATTCTGAGCCCACTGCACAGAAATGAACACCGGCCCAAGGTCACACAGCCAGAATGTGAAAGCGCCGGATCATGCAAGCCTGTTCACTACACCATCCTTGTGTAGAGACCTCTAACACGGCCGTCCTGGTAGCCATGTCACTCGGGCATATTGCTTTTACTGTCTTCTCCCAGCCCCCAGCACACACTGTGCCCAGATTAAAAAATGCTCTGGCTCAACTTTGAGGACAGACCTGGTTCCACCAGTAAGCCAGGACTGCTGGACCGGCTGCCAACAGAGGTGCTCACAGCAGCCCTCGGCTCTGCGGATGAGGAGAAAGAAATGACCGTGGGTGCAGCTGGCAGGGTCCAAGGCAGGGGCTTTGAGGTGACAGAGATCCAGGTCAGCTTGGGACCCAGTGAGCTAGGAGTACATGACACCAGGAAGAAGCAGATAGACCTTCAAACCCCAGCTTGGCCCCCTAAGTCTGACAGACCCAGGCAGGGCGATGCTGTCTCTGAGCCTCAATTTCTGACTCTGCAAAATGACAGAAATACCATATCCACCTCTGGGTGCAAATAAACCACTGTTCCAGTTACTTGTTGACAAGAGGTTCACTCTGAGGCCAAATGGGGCGGGCCAGAGGTTCACATCCCAGCTCTACCACTTCTGGTTGTGAGACCTGAGGCAAGTCATTTCACTTCACTGCAAGTGTCTCAGTTTCCCAGTTTCCTCATCTGTAAAACGGGTGTCACACACCTCCTTACCTCCTAGGGGTCTATAAACTGGGCACAACCAATACCCACCCCCGTAGGGGTAATTTTGAGATTTAAATGAGATCATGTGTGTAAAAGGCTTGTCATATGCCTGACATATGGTGAATATTTTAATAAACGCTGGCTATTCACTAGCTCTGGAATGATTTCCCTCTTTGTGCCTCAGTTTCCCCTTCTAAAACAGCACAGCAACAGTATCTACAGTTCTGAGATGTGAGTATTCAGCAAGTCGATCCATGTGAGGCATTTTGAACAGCATAAGGCACCCAGAATGCATTCAATAAACATCAGCCATCAATCTCATGGTTATCGTTTTTATTGCTGCTCTTAACCCCATCCAGCAAACCCTCTAAAACTAGCAAAAGGAAACCAGAGGAACAAACCCCTAGCAGAGAAAAATTCTACAGAGCCACCATGGCCTCGAAGAGACTCAGGGACCATTCTCTCGAGGCACCACAACTCATGGAAGCCAGTCAGCTTGGAGGCTGATGCTATATGGACCAGACGTGACCACACTCCCCTTTTGACCACATCACCAGCCCACGTTAGACTGTGCCCTGCCCTTCGGGAACTCCAGATTTGGGGGCAAAGTTTACCAGGCAAGCCAAGGTCACAAGCTGGCCTAGAGAGCAGGGGCAGTGGCCTCCCATCTGGAGTAGGCTGCTCCAAGCACCCACCCAGCAGGCAGAGTGAGAAACAGACCTGGGAGGAAGCTGGCTGTCCCAGGCATTTCAGAAGAGGAGTCTTCCTCCCTGGATCAGGCTGGGCTAGGGCCACCTCCTGCCCAGGTCCCCTTGGCCTATGCAAAGAGGAACAGCTGGGAAAACAGTGCTTAGCCTCATTGTCACCCACTGCCACCTAATGGTGAGGCCAACTGTTATTCCTTGGTGAGGAGTGCAAACACCATGGGCGCCTGGACTGCTAATCAGGGAGACACAGTCAGCCTCAAGGAGAGCGGAGGGGCCTGCCTGCAGAGCGTGGTGCCTGGCTCCTTCACACCTACCCTCAACCAAGGTCAGGCCCTGACTGGACTCCCCATGCTTGTCTGAGACGGCGAAAAAGGGACCAGGTTGAATGGCAGTCTGTGGAGAACCTAATTACTCCAGTACAGGCCTCTTGCTGAGCCCGGTCAGCCTTCAAATCAGAGGAAGGGGGACCTCCGTATCCTAAGGATCAAGATGTCCCCAGCCACTGTGCCCTGGGAGAGGTGTTCCACCAAACATTCCTTCCTCCAAAATCTAAACAGGTCCGTGAGCACAGCTCCCTAAATCCAAGCTCACTACCACCTCTTCTGCTCCCTAAGTGGACTCAAAAGCTCAGAAAACTTCAAACAGCGGCTTTTAAGACATTTCCCCACACCCTAAGGAAAGAAACAACTTGCCACAGAGACGTCTGTCCCACACACCTTAAAAGAGTGTAATAATAAGAAATTGTGGAGCAGACAGCACTCCAGTGTCCGTACAGTTCCCTCCCCCAAAGTTATTCAGTTCAATAAAGGACGATCCTCCCTCCAATTCACTGTAAACCCCAAGCTCCGCCCACCAAACACAGGAGGCAGAAACCCCTCCAGATCACTAGCATTAGAGCCCTCCCAAAACACTCCCATGAACTCGTCTTCGGCCGGCCCTGTCCCTCAAAGATTATAAACATCACAGCCCTACTACTTTGATGTAGCGCTCTCTACGTTCTGGGGATGGCTCCCCCCCAGCGCCTCAGTGGTATAACCCAGACGGCTCTACCCGGACCACACTTGGTGTACAGCTCCCTCCCCCAAAACCTCCACCTCTCTCAACGCGTTATAGGAACTGCTCCCACAGCCGCGAATAGGTACACCTCCTACATTTGATAAGGCGCGCCCCCTCAGTGACTTAGCGCTCGCCCACCAGGCACGCTCTCCCTCCACAGCCCACGAGTTCAGCCCCAAGCCCGCACATGCTAGGGTCTAGGCCCCCAGCTCTTCAGTGGTTCGGTCTTCGCACTTTGGTAGGCGCCCCCCCCCTCGACCGCCTCAGTGGTGCAACCCGCCGCCGCCGCCCCCGCCCCCGGCCCCTCAGGGCCAGAACCCCCGCCCCCGCACAGTCACCCCCACTCATTCCCGGAAGGGGGGGCTCGAGGGCTGCGGTCCCCGCCCCGCAGGCACTGGTGGTACGGCCCAGCGCGGCACTGCTGGGGGTCCCGACGCGACCACCGCGGGGGCGGGAGGGCGTTCGGGGACACGCACTGGCGCGCTCACCTGTCACCGGCAGCCGCCCAGCCTCTCCGGCGGGGCTCTACTCCCGCCCATCGCCACGCTGCGCTTCGTCCTGCTCCTGCGTTTCCTGGCGGCAGTGGCGGCGGCGGCAGCGGCAACAGCAACGCCTTCCCCGAGCCAGGCCCAACGGCTCGCTTGGCGCGGCCCCCCCGCCCCCTCCCCCAGCCCCCGCTTACCGCCCCGTCCCACCCACTGGCCGGAAATACCGCCTTCTCCCGCAACAACAGGAACTGACGTAAAAGCGGGAGCTAGACTCGGAGAACGATAGAGCGCAAGCGCAACAAAAGGAGGCGGTGGACTTAAAGCAGAACGCCTCCGTACTACAGGCAAATTTGGGCTGCCGTGGGTTAGTGATGGGCTTCGCGCAGGCGCCGAACGAAAAGAACAGATAGGCGTGAGCAGGCGCAGTAGAACTCTGACCGACGCCCGCTTTCCCTAGAGGCTAGCCTCGGTGATGTTTCCCGACAGCCCCTGTTCCTTATTTGCGTGCGCTTTGATCTTGTTTTACACAGCTCTCGCTTTTCCTCTCGGTTCCGAGGCTCTTAAAGGGCCCTGGACTTGGGGTTAAGAGGGGTTTCTTTTTCAATGTGTCCCTCACGGTTGTGCTCAGGCTCTGAAATCCAGCTTTGCATTTTCCTGCTGGTGATGGGGGGAAGGCTCGACTGTTTTTTCGTGTGCTTCAGTATCCACATCTGCCAAATGGAAACAATCATACCTGCGTAAATGGGCTATTAGACTATATTATGTAAACAAAACAATTTATATCAATTAGACATTCTATGACTCAAAAACATTATCTGCTCATCGTGTATGAATTAAATATGGGATATAACTTTTTTATGGGCTAACTTGGGCCTACAAAGGCCTTAAAATCACCCCGCAAGAAAAGACTTTTGCACACTTTCTGGCCCATTTATTAGCTAGTGTACTAGACAGCTGTGAGACATCTGGCTCCCAGTCCCTTCTCTCGCCTAGGTTGGGTGGAGCATGTTAGCTTATGAATTCGGGTTTCAGTATGCAGCACAGCTTGGCAGGTATGCACTGGTTAATGCACACTTCTAGAAGGCCTGGCTGGGAGTTGAAGAATCCTAAATTCACCTAAGTCTGTGAGAGTGTTTTGAGCAAGTCCTGCTCAGGGATGGGCCTTAGGTAAACCTAATTCTGGAACCATCCCTTAACTATGGGTTTCCAGCTTGGAACTCGCTGCTCTGTATTCCTAATTCATGGTCTTGCCCCTTCACAGTGTGGATAACTCTGAACAATGCCTCCATCACCACAACCCTGACGACTTAAGAGTCTGACAGGTCTCTCCCCACTGCACAGAGAGCCCCAGGAGGGAGAACACCAAGGCAGTCGCAGTCAGCACTGTGTCCTCACCAAAGGGCCTGGCACCGAGTGAGCTCTTGGGGAATTTTTGTTTCAAGAATTAGCCCTTCTGCTCCAATCTAGACTCTGTGGCCTACCCTCTTCTTCCTCTGCATGCTAAGCAGCTCACAGCCCATTCCCCTACCTCTAAGTCTTCCTGGACAACTCAAATCCCTACCCCTCCTAGGGTACAGGTGGTTTATCTCACTGAAACCTCCAAGGTGCTTGTGTCCTTGGGGTCCCAGTACTCCAAGGTAATTGCCTCCAAACTATTGGAAGGCCTAGTCCATGTATATGTGCACTTACAGTGTAATGAAACAAAAGTCACCAAGCACTGCTTACCTTTATGTGTGATGCCCTCTGAGATTTAATTTTGTTTTCGGTGCCGTATGAGACCCTGTGGAACTGATTTTCTGACCCACAAATGGGTCATGACTTGCAGTTTGAACAACGCTTGCGTGGGGGTGAACTGTGTTCACTGACTTTGGAGATGGACAGGCCCTAGTCCTAGTCATGCCTTTCCTATGTTCTTGTCAAAATAACTTCACTGCTCTGTGCCTGCCTTTCCTCATTGCAAAATGTCAATAAAGTTTATTTAGCCATTATTATGGGCCAGGTTCTGTTCTTAACACAGTCCTGTCAGTGCCGTCCTGTGGCTGTCGACATAATCCTGGAGGTCAGTGCAGCAGCACCAGACCCAGGGCAAGCTAGGAGTGGAGGCGGGGTTTGAACCCTGGCAGTCTGATACAAGAACCTGTGCTTTGCGCCTAGATCAATATTATGCGGAACAATGGGAAGTGCTGGCCCTACCTTTGTCCCCTGTGTCGCTTTGCTAAAACACTTAACTATTGTTCTAGGCCTCAGCCTCTCAATTTCCACATCAAGGGTGATTGAGGAGAAAACTCCCTAAAACACCAAATTGTTGTCTACCCTCTAATCTGTTCTGTGAACTCCCCTCCCACAACTGTAAATATGGGCTGTCCATGAGTTTCTCTGGGGAGGAGGGCTGGTAACTTCTCCTCTGAAACCTGCTCAAAAGTCTCTTGATTTGGAAAAAAATGATTTAAGGATCCTGCCCTGAGTGATGGAGAGGCCATCTCCTCAAATCCCCTTTGTGTCCCCAGGGAGCAGACATCAGCCCATGGAATCCATTTCAACCCTTCCCATAGCGATGCGGCTCCCGGTGGTGATTGCACAAGCCGCATGGACCAGCTCTTAAGATCCCCAAGAGGAGAGGCTCCCACTCATCTCCAGGAGGTCTGGGAGTCTATCCCTGGCAGTGGTGGAGGTGGCCATGAGGGGTGAATCCTCTCTCCCACCTGGGCGATCGGGGGATGAAAGCAGAAGGAAGGAGGATTCCCCCCTTTCTTCATCCTACACAGAGCTGTTTTGGGGGAGAAAGTCCATGGCACTGATCAAGTTCTCAAAGAAGTCTGGCATCGTTAAGAAAGAGTTTTTATTTAAAAGCATCTCCCACGTTATACAGAAATGTTGAAATATCTTTGACCCCTCAGCCGGAAGTTACAAAGCCCCACCCTAGAGGCTGCTGCGCTAGGAAGATCCTTTTAGAGTCATTTTAAGTGTTTGGCAAAAGGACAGATAAGCCTCAGGGATTCTGTAAATGTTGGTTCCAATTTTCTTTTTTATGAACTATGTTTCTCTTTCAAAAATTGTAGTAGAAGACACCATGCACATTCAATTTTTTTTAACACATAGAACATTCTGAAATGCACTTTGGGGCAGACCTTAGAATGAAACTTTTTCTACATTCATTAAGATTTTCTACGTTCATTGAACACCTGATGGTTGCCAATTGGAAGGGGTGTGGGGGAAGAGGTGAAGAGGTGAGGGCATTAAGAAGTACACAGAGGCAGTTACAGAGTAGCCACGGGGACGTAAAGTACAGTAGAGGAAAGGGAGCAGCCAAAGAACCTATGCATGACCCGTGGACATGAACAGTGGTGTGGGCGTTGCCTGAGGGAAGGGGGGTTGCTGGGTGGAGGGAGGCAAAGGGGGGAAATTGGGACAACTGTAATAGCATAATCAATAAAATACAATTTTTTAAAAAACAATTGAACACCTTATTGATCTGCTCAAGCACATAGATGGCTTCCCATCCCATGTGGAATGAAAGCTAAAGGCCTCAACATGGCCTTCAGGGCCCTAGGTGAGCTGCCCCTTGCACCACTGTGTTCTAGCACACTAACCTTTCCTCTAACCCCTCCAAAAACGACAAGCTTATTCTTACCCTAGGGCTTTTGCACTTGCCGTTCCTTTTGCCTCGACTGTTCACCCCTGATTCTGATTTTTGCATGACTGACTCCTTCTTGTGTTTCAGAACTCAGTTCAAATCTCAACTCTTTGGAGGGACTTTCCGTGGCCACCCCAAATCCATAACAGCCAGGCTGTCACTATCTTTTTAGACTTTTTGAATTCCCTGTGTAGCACTTAACACTAAAGAAGTTTTAAATTTATTTTGTAATTGTCTTCCCCTAAACCAGAATATAAATTTTCCCAGGAGGGCAAAAACCTTGTCGTGGGAACCACTGTCTTCCCAGCTCCTAGAACAATGCCCAGCACATTGGGACTTGGGGATCAAGAAATATTTGTTGAGCCCTGGCTGGTGTGACTCAGTGGACTGAGCGCCGGCCTGTGAACCAAAGGGTCGCTGGTTCCGTTTCCAGTCACAGCACATGCCAGGATTGCGAGCCAGGTTCCCAGTAGGGGGCATGTGAGGGGCAACCACACATTGATGTTTCTCTTCCTCCCTTTTTCCCTCCCTTCCCCTCGCTCTAAAAAGAAAGAAAGAAAGAATCTTTTTTTAAAAAGAAATATTTGTTGACTGACTGTGGTTCTCATTAGGAAGGTTAAAGTTCTGTACTGGGTGATTTTTACTTCAGGTCTGAACTTGTCTATTTACAAAAAGTTGAACAAACAGTAATAATCTCTTAACCTTCATTGAAGAACTCCCACATATCAGGCACAGTGCTAGGAACTGTGCATGACCTTGTTAAATGTTCCTGCAGGTAGAAGTCTCTGTGAAGCCTATTGTGCAGAAATAAATATAGGCCCAGGGAGGCGAAATGTCACACAGCCAGAACATTGTGCCACCTGGATCCATTCCCAAAGATGTCTCAGGCCAATCCATTTACCCACAGCACTGGACTTAACCTGTGTGGGTCCAGATTCGAGATACAGCAAAGTCTCATTTTATCCCAAGTTAAAGTATGTGGATTTGAAACAGCAAATATACTTGAAACAGAGTTTCCCATGTTATTAAGACAAATTGAAATTATGTGAATATCATCTTTTTTAGGTTGTCAAAAAAGGACCTCAGGCCTGGCTGGTGTGGCTCAGTGGATTGAGCATGAGCCTGTGAACCAAAGGGTTGCCAGTTTGATTCCCAGTCAGGGCACATGCCTGGGTTGTGGGCCAGGTCCCCAATTGGGGGTGTGAGAGAGGCAACCACACATTGATCTTGGTCTCCCTCTCTTTCTCCTTCCCTTCCCCTCTGTCTAAAAATAAATAAATAAAATCTTTAAAAAATAATAAAAAAGAAGGACCTCAGTCCCTTGGCCTGATACGCCAAAGTTGCCAGTTTGATCTGGTCAGGGCACATATAAGAATCAACCAATGAATGCATAAATATGTGGAACAAAAAAATTGGTGTCTCTCTCTCTCTCCCACCTCCCTCTCTTCCTTCCTCTGTCCCTCTCTATAATCAATAAATAAATGCTTTTTAAAAATAAGGGCATCATTTCCTTAACTGCCCAAGATGATTAGTAAACGCAATTCAAGCTGTTACCACAAGATGGCGCCACATGCACTGGCCATCCCGGCTGGAACCTGTTGAGCGTGGGCATCGGGATTCCGCCCCCCCACCCCACAAGCTTTGTGCCGTTAACTTAGACATTCACTCTTTAAAAGGAAACTGACCCCGCTCTTAAAAGCAACACATTTTGTTGGCGATTTCTTTTGCTGTGCAGAAACTTTCTAGTTTGATACAATCCCATTCATTTATTCTTGCCTTTACTTCTTTTGTCTTTTGGATCAAATTCATGAAATCTCTAAGACCAAGGTGCATAAGGTTAATGGTTAATGTTCTATTCTATGTAATTTATTGTTTCAGATCTTATATTTAGGTCTTTAATCCGTTTTGAATTAATTTTTTTAAAGATTTTATTTATTTATTTTTAGAGAGAGGGGAAGGGAGGGAGAAAGAGATGGAGAGAAACATCAGTGTGTGGTTGCCTCTCACTTGGCCCCCTCTAGGGACCCGGCCTGCAACCCAGGCACGTGCCCTGACTGGGAATCAAACCAGCAACCCTTTGGTTCACAGCCCATGCTCAACCCACTGAGCTGCACCAGCCAGGGCCGTTTTGAATTAATTTTTATACGCAGGGACAAACTGTAATCTACTTTCATTCTTTTGCATGTGGCTGTCCAATTTTCCTAACACCATTTATTGAAGAGGCTTTCTTTTCTCCATTGTGTCTTTTTGGCTCCCTTGTCAAAAATTATTTGCTCATATACATGTAGTTTTCCTTCTGGGCTCTCAGTTCTGTTCCGTTGGTCTGTGTGTCTATTTCCTGCCAGTATCATGCTTCTTTGATTATTGTTGCTCTGCAGTACGATTTAAAGTAGTGTGATGTCTTCAGCTTCGTTCTTTTATTCTCAGGACTGCTTTGGCTATTCAGGGTCATTTGCGGTTCCATACAAATCTGATGATTTTTTGCTTCTGTTTCTTTAAAAAATGTCATTGGGGCCCAGTTGGTGTGGCTCAGTTGGTTGGGTGTCATCCTGCAAACCTAAAGGTCACTAGTTCAATTCCCAGTAAGGGTACATGCCTAGGATTCAGGTTAAGTCCCCAGTGGGGGGCATGCACAGAAGGCAACCCACCAATGTCTCTCACATTAATGTTTCTCTCTCTTTCTCCCTCCCTTCCCCTCTCTCTAACATAAAAAATAAAATAAAATAGTTTTAAAAAGTAAAAATGTCATTGGGATTTTGATGGGATTGAATTTATATTGCTTTGGGTAATATGGACATTTTAACCATGTTGATTCTTCCAGTGCATGAACACAGAAACGAAAAGGCAACCAACCAAATGGGAGAAGGCATTTGAAAACAACAGCTCCAATAAGGGGTTAATATCCAAAATATAGAAAGAACTCATACAACTCAACACCAAACAAACAATCTAATTAAAATTGGGCAGAGGACCTGAACTTCTCCCAAGAAGACATACAAATGGCCAACAGATATATGAAATGATGCTCAACGTCACTATTAGGGAAATGCAAATCAAAATCACAATGGGCCCTGGTAGCTCAGTTTGTTAGAATGTTGACCCAATAAGCCAAGCTTTCAGGTTCGATCCCCGGTCAGGGCACACACAAGAATCAACCGGTGGGTGCACAGATAAGTGGAACAACAAGTCCTCGTGTGTGTGTGTGTGTGTGTATGTGTGTGTGTGTCAATAAATAAATAAGTAACCCACAGTGAGATACCACCTCACACCTGTTAGATGGTTATTATTAACAAGACAGGTAATAACAAGTGTTGGAAAGGTTGTGGAGAAAAAGAGACCCCCATTCATGGCTGGTAGGAATGTAAACCGAGACAGCCACTATGGAAAACAGTATGGAGGTTCCTCAAAATTAAGAGTAGTTACTATACGACCTAGCAATCCCTCTTCTGGGTACCTACCTAAAAAATTTGAAAATATCTATTTGCAAAGATATATGCACCCCTAGGTTCATTGCAGCATTATTCACAGTGGCCAAGACATGGAAACAACCCGAGTGTTCTTCAATGCAGTGGAATACTACTCGGCCATAAGAGAAGATGAAATGCTGTCTTTTGCAACAAGATGAGTTGACCTTGAAAATATTTTGCTAAGCCCAAGGACTGCAGTTACTTTATTATTTTTTTAAGATATTATTTATTTATTTATTTATTTTTAGGCAGAGGGAAAGGGAGGGAGAAAGAGAGGAACAGAAACATCAGTGTGTGATTGCCCCTTCATGCACCCCGCACTGGGGACCTGGCCCGCAACCCAGGCACGTGCCCTCACTAGGAATTGAACGAGACCCTTCAGTTCGCAGCCCACACTCAATCCACTGAGCTACACCAGCTAGGGCTATTTTTTTTAATTCTTTTTTTTTAAGATTTAAACATTTACTTTTAGAGAGAGGGGAAGGAAGAGAGAAAGAGAAAGACAGAAACAGCAATGTGCAAGAGATACATTGATCATTTGCCTCTCGCATCCCATGGAGACCTGGCCAGCAGCCCAGGCATGTGCCCTAACTGGGAATCAAACCAGCAACCCTTTGGTTCCCAAGCCAGTGCTCAGTCCAATGAGCCACACCAGACGTTTCCTGAAAGGGAGCTTTTTCCAACGAGCACATTAAAAGATGTTTAACATCATTAGCCATCAGGGAAATGCAAATCAAAACCATAAGATAATATATTTCCCACCCATAAGGGTGGCAATAATCAAAAAGGCAGGTGAGAACTTCCAGCCAAGATGGAGGCGTAGGTAGACACACTGTGCCTCCTCGCACAACCAAAAGAAAGACAACAACAAATTTTAACACAAAAAACAACCAGAACTGACAGAAAATTGAACTGTATGGAAGTCTGACAACCAAGAAATTAAAGAAGAAACTTTCATCCAGACCGGTAGGAGGGGCGGAGAGGACTCGTGCGGCAGGGTGGTGGCTGGCGGACCAGGGAAAGGCGCGGCTGGCCGGGAGAGTTGGCGGCTGCAGACCGGGCGTCCCACTCCCTCGTGCGGATAAACCTGGAGGAACAACTGGGGAGTGAGACAGACCCCGAAACCCAGAGTTCCAGCACTGGGAAATAAAGCCTCAAAGCCTCTGATTGAGAACTCCTGTGGGAGTTGAGGTGGCGGCAGCGGGAGAAACTCCCAGCCTCACAGGAAAATGCGTTGGAGAGACCCACAGGGTCCTAGAGCGTACATAAGCCTTCCCAACGGGAATCAGCACCAGAATCAGCACCAGAGGGGCCCAATTTGACTGTGGGTAGTGTGGAAAGTGACTGAAAATCGGCAGAGAGCGGAGCAACCACCATTGTTCCCTCTCGGACCCCTCCCCCACAAACAGCGTCACTACGCAGTGACGTGGCCACCCCGTCCTGGTGAACACCTAAGGCTCCGCCCCTTACTACGTAACAGGCAAGCCAAGACAACAAAAATGGCCCAAATGAAAGAACAGATCAAAGCTCCAGAAAAAATACAACTAAGTGATGAAGAGATAGCCAACCTATCAGATGCACAGTTCAAAACACTGGTAATCAGGATGCTCACAGACTTGGATGAATTTGGTCAAAAATTAGATGAACAAATGAAAGATACGATAAGGGAAATAAAGAAAAATGTACAGAAAACCAACAGTGATGGGAAAAAAAACGGGACTCAAATCAATGGTGT